>JAUZNJ010032920.1:11757-66606 GCA_034780135.1 Jordanella pulchra
CCCCCAGAAGATGCAATACTGTATTAAAAAACAAAGTTGTTTTAAAAAAGTAATTAATGACCGTGTTTTAACTTACAAGGTTAAACCCCCCTTTATTTATTTATGCGCTTTTCCGCTTAGTTGTGTAGGACATGAGGCACATTAAAGGTAGAAGCTTTGAAACAATTTATCATGAGCCACAAAATCATTCTGTTTACAGCTAAGTATTGACTGTTTGCTGGTTACATCATCTGTCTTTACCCCGTCATTTTCATCTGGTCAATTAATCGTTAATTTCAGGACATAATTTGCAGTAGGATAGTGTCATGTAGGAGACAAAAGAAGGAGAAAACAAGGTTTAGTTACTTACATGCTCAGTTGTGTCATCGTAGTCCCACTGTGAGATATCAAAGAGTGGACAGAGCAAACAGAGGTAGAAACAGTGATCGGTAAGAAAGTATTCCCACTTATGTTGATGTTCAAACAAAAACACCAAATGTTTGTAGCAGAAATGAACAATGGGTAAATACATCAGTCTAGAGAGAAGTGATTTGCATTTATAAAGTGAACTAAAATTGGTGAAGTGTCTTGACAGAAGTATTCATAACTGCTATACTTTTAAAACCCAAAGCTTATTTTCTATTTTTTTTTTTACTGGGTAGCTATTTAAAGTTGACGTCACTCTGATGCAAAAGCATAACTTCACATCAGGGGAAGGACTAAGCTTGAGGATGAACAATCAGGGTTAAGTGGGGTGTGGCCAGAATGAGAGACAGTGGCATCTACCTAAATTTGATATAATAAAGCATGGTCAGCGAGTAGAAGTAGTTTTAAAGTTGTTTCGAAGGGTAGTTTTTTTTTATACTCCTACAGCGTGATCACTGGAGATAAAGGGAGCCTTTGTGAAGCCCTGTGGACCAGAGGCTTATTGGCTTGGCCACTGGCTCAAGGCACTGACTCAACTATCCTTAAAGCCAGTTCTGCAGAGGCAGTGGAGGACAGAATGACTCACTATGAAGGTGTGTCTGAGAAAGTTGCCTTATACCCAAACGTTGGAATATAAAATTATAAAGATGTACTGTTGGAACCAATAGAAATATTAATCTGAAGTATTCCCCATTCAATACCAAGTTGGCTTTCAGTTTTACAATAACATTGAAGTAGCTTCCAATAGGCCAGTTTATCTCAATAAATAAAAGTAAAACAACAGATTCTGTAATGAATTACACTTAAAGTAATAAATCAGCACAAAGTAATACCCACCCCCCAAAAATTAGTAAAGGTTGTCTAAGTTTTAAACAAACAATGATCTGCAAAGATATGGCACGGATTACTGTTTGGCCTTTTTTATGTTGATATCTCTAAATAATTGCAACACATTTCCTGTGAAAGTCATTTATTTGACTCTATTTGACTCTAAGATAAACCCAGATGTGTTATTAAGGCTTCAACAAAACAAAGGTAACCGTCCATTGTAGAGGAAACAGCACTGGTCAGAGGTTCACCTGTTTCTTTCCACCTAACAACTATTCACCACCTCGTTTTGGATTTCATCAAATGCTTGCTAGTGTTTTTGTTCTTTTTATGCACAACTCCCGATCCATCTTTAATTTCTTTACAGTTAACCTCCAGCTTCTTAAGTTCAATTCTGCAACACCAACTGGAGGTAATGTATAACAGAAGGAGAGAAGTCTTAAGACTTTTGCACACCGTAAAGAACCTTGCTCTTGCCTATTTGAAGGTGAGGAGGTGAGTGAGACAAAGCAGTACTATGTGTCTGAGGAATGAGGTGGCAAGCTGTGTGTCTGGTTGTAGTGTTGGTGGGTGTTGTTGTACCTGAGCATCATCAATCAGGATGTCCTTGATGACTGGCTGTCCTGTGGGCTCCCCATTAACCATCCTGACATAGTGCACCTGGTATCCTCGGATCTGACCGTGCTGCTTGGTGGGCACCGGTGAGCGCCAAATCACTTTAATTGATGAAGAGTTGACAGCCTCCACCTCGACTTTACGAGGTGGCCCACTAGGAACTGGAGGAACACCATGGAATAAAAGAAATAAGGTCAAAATTCTAGAGAACCCCTCGCATCTTTGATTCATCCTCCTATTAAGCTTCGTCCCCCCAAAAAAATTTTGCAGTGACCCAAAAAGCAAAACCAAAAATAAAGCACAAAAGTGCAGGAAACTTCAACAAGCACTGCATGACAGAATTATTTCAACAATGGTAAGGAGAGAGGGGGAAAAAAACAACAGCAAAAAAAAAAGAAAAAACAGGTCAGACAGCTGACCTTATCTTGTAAAACATTACATCTGGTTCATGTGGAGTTTAAAAATCATGGTATAAAAAATGGGTTTTGTCAAAATAGAAAAAATGGAGCCAAAATGGACTTCAAGAGTTTCACATGCTTGAAGTACAAGAAGAGTTTTGGCAATGATGTAAGGAAAAAGAAAAATGATTTACAATCACATGAGCGGACAAAAATATATTTTAAAAAATGGCCTTTGAAAAACAAAAACAAAAAAATCTTCCACATTTTGAAATTCCCACTGTCGTGAATCAAAAAATTCTGGGATTTAAAAAGAAAAGTAAGTTCACAAAAACAGACAGCTGGGATTGGAAGTTAGAGGCCCGAAGCTGAAAATGCCGTACCATTTGTTGAAATTGAGTAGCTTGAAGAATTCAAAAATAGCCAAAAAAGGTGCTTGTGAGAGTCAGTTTGCTTAAAAAATAATTATCCAAAAAACAGGGCTGACAGTACCAAGTGGTCACAGTCATTTCAGAAGCAGGCAGAGGAGATAGAGAAGAGGTAGTAGTAGATATAGGCTATTAGTGTTTGGTAGGGGGAGGAGAGGGGGGGGGGTTAGGTTAGGAAAGATAGGCTGGTTTTGCAGCTGGAGGTTGTTGTTTTTAGTCTTAGCAAACACATACCATCCTCCTCTGTGCGGATAATCTGCGGCAAACTCTCAGGTCCTGCTCCGACATCCGTGTGGGCAATGACCGTCACGCGGTACTCAGTCCATTTCTCCAGGTTCTCTAAAAGGTACTTGGAGCTTTCCGGAGGGATGCCGGAGATTCTGTGAGTGGTGGCGTCCTCCCCTTCAGTGGCAATGTAGTGGATGGCGTACTGCGTCAAGATCCCGTTTTGTAGCTCCACAGCCGGCGGCTGCCAACTTACCAGGATACTGGTGGAGCTGGGGCTGTGACACTTTACGTCCTGAGGGGGGCCAGTGGGTTCTGTATTTTGGTTGCCGTTTTGGGGTTAGGTTGGTCCGTTTTGTTGTTGTTGTTGTTGTTTTGTTTGGATTTGTTGGTTGAGGCCATTCATAGAGTTGGATTTTGTTGGTTTTCAAAGGAGGTTCAGTTTTTAGTTTTTGATCAGGATGATGATGTAAGAATTGAAAGAAAAAAAAAACAAAAGAAAATAATATGATGAAAAAAGCATGAGGGCTTTTATGAATAAATAAAACAAAACAAGAAATCACAAATGACAGGAAACAAAGGTAGAAATAAACACAAGTATGTTTACGTGTACAATGGATGGAAGGATGATTGAAAAACAGACAGCTTTACCAGGAGTTACCTACCTTTATCATGAAAAAAGTACTCTATATTTCTATAAAAAATCTTCTTTTCATCGATTTCATTAACAGTTCAAGATAAACAAGTTGAGATAAATTGAAACAAGATATATTTTGCAAGCAGTTACCATCAATCCAAAACATAAAGGTTGATGCTGTAGTAAATTTAAAAAAAGAAAAAAAAGTGGTACTCGTCACCAACCTTTCCGAAGCCTGTTGGTTTGTGGTAAAAGCCTGACTGAACAACAGAGAACTTTGCAAGTAGATATGACTGATATATCACATTCTGATCACATTGTCATGCATGTGTTTTTTTTCTTTGTTTTGCAGGTTTCAAATCTTTAAGCATCTTTTTTACCCACCTGATTGCCTCCCTCTGACTGTCAGACCCCTCAGATTTATGCTAAATGTCCAAAATATTCTTGTTTAACAACCTTTTTTTTGATTACATCAATTGATTTTTTGTTGTTGTTTGTTTAAATTTGGAGTAAACAGCAAAAAACAAACATCCAACTTAGTCTTGCCTTTTTTAGACATAAATCTGAGGTCTTCCGGCTAAAAATGTCTCTGCTTTGAGCTTTCTATGTTGAAGTAACCTAGAAAGTTGCCTCTGTTTAATTTCAAATAGAGAATAAAAAACAAAAACAAATTTTAGTTTAATCTCTTATTCCCAACAAGTGTAGCTACATAGAAAGCTCAATCTAAATCTTCATTTACTCTCCTGTATTTGGCTGCAGTGCAGCATCAGGAGACAAAGTTTCCAAAGCTCCATTTCATATTGTAAAATTGATCAGTTTTACATCAACAATTCGGGGACTGAAGTGTTAATTATTACTAGAAATCCTTTTTTGCACAACACAGCAGTGGAGCAGGGAGTTTTGCAAACCTTTCTTCTGACTTTGTGGGAAGCCTAGTAGCACTGTCTGTGCAGCTTTTACAAGATAAATGCCGCTCGGTTGTTTTTGACAATCAACAAACTTAAGATCAAACATTTTTCAAATGCATTAAATGTCAAGAAGGAAAAAAAACATCCAAAAGGGATTTTCCTCTCTGTTTCTTTGAGATTTCTGAAATTAGCAAAAAAAACAAAAAACAAAATGCATTTGAAAATATGTTTCTTATACGATTGAGGCTTGGTCAGATAAAGAAGAACACCTACGTGTCTGAGGAGTTTCAGCAGAGATGTCACTGGTGTAAGCTCCTACTCCATGTTTGCTACGGGCGGCCAGACGGAAAGTGTATGTTGTGAAAGGCTTCAAGTCCTTCAGCAGGTAGGTGGTTGTCGGCTCAAAGCTAATTCGCTTCTGTGAAGAGAGGTTTGGTTTCTGTCATTTAATTTCTCAGTTTTTTAACCCTAAAACACTCAGCGATTATTAAAACAGTGTTAAAACTATGAATGTTTACAAGATCCTCATAGATTAAAAACTTTTCTTACATACAAGCAGACTTTGAAATGCCATCTGCAAAGGTTGAAAGTAATTACCTCTTCTTTGTCATCCTTCTTTCTGTACATGAGTTCATATCCGGTCACCTGGTTTTCCAGTCCCGTCTGTGCCGGAGCGTTCCATGAAAGCAGAATACTTGTTTCTGACTTGGCTTCTCCTTTGAAGTCAGTTGGCTGGGAGGGAACTGGAAATAAAGAAATAAGTTCTTTATATTCTGAGTTATGATTGATTGTCATTCTGGTCATGGTTGCGGACACAAGAGCAGAATGGTTAGGGCTGAGGGCAAATCAGTTTTGTAAATATATGCCATGCTCATATTCTATATGCAAAACTGTTATGCTTTTAAAACTAAATGTGATTTAGGGCATTTCAATATTTTTCTAAAAGAAGTTTAACCATTTAAGGCAATTTTATTGTATTGAGAATTCAACAGTATAATTTTTTTCATTAGCACAGATTTACTAACCAATTAAGAATATAAAATTATACCAAAGTGTGTGTGTCTGTGTGTGTACTATCTGCTGGCCCTTTCACTAAACACTTCAAAGTGGCATTCAGTCTTCTTTTTGCTGTTTATCAGTGTTTTCTGAGAAGACTGAGTTACAGTGTTAAAGAGGGGGTCTTTTTGCCCAGCTGGGGGCATCAGAGTTATAAATACACTGACCAACAACTACTTTTGAACTCTAGGAATGCGCTGATATTATTTTTGCTTACTGGTGACCAACAGATACTATAATGCTAAGAGTACTTAACAACATTTCGAGTTTTAGCATAATGACTATGGCTTTATGAGCAAAGATTTGGCTTCTGTCATTTAAAGTTTTCTTGTTATTTAAAAAAAAAAAGAAAAGAAAAATACAAAAACTGGAATACATTCTAGTATTAGTTTAAAAGTGTTAACTGTAGAGAAAATATGCTGCTACTTGACAAAAATACCAGCAGCAAAACAGTTGGTTTCAAGCATAACCCCTTAAACATGTGTGAACAAACAGCAATAAATGCAGAGATTTCCAAAGATATAACATCCATGTATGTTTTTTTTCTATGTTTTCTTACACTGTAAGAAATGTCTGTAAATTCACAAAATAAAGTATTGTATTTATTTGGGGGAAGTTTTAATAATTTTACTTTTTACGGATCTTTCAACCGTATTTATCAAAACTAGGGTAGGTAAGAGAGTTCTGACAACCCCCCCGATGACCAATGGTTAACATTTTATTTACAACAGTTATTTACAATAGATAAAACTATAGAGCAAAAAATTCCTTTAGGTTTTCTTTTTAACTGAACTTTTTTAAACAGAAAAACATGTTAAAAAACAAAAATGCTACTAGCAGAAAATTACCAGGACCATTTTTGTTTTTTAAGAAACTTATTTTTACAGTGTAGTTTCAAAACAACAAATGATAGTCTATTTTTCTTTTCCCTTTTTATGTGGTTTTGAAAAACCAAATCAACCTAAATAAAAAAGCTGCCTTTTCTAATTTTGATAGCTATATTAAAGGCATGCTTAATATTTTTGTTTGTGCATCAGTTGAGACCATCTGGTGGAACCTGAAATTGTGGTCTAAACTTCTGGCAT
Organism: Jordanella pulchra; assembly: GCA_034780135.1. NCBI lineage: Eukaryota > Metazoa > Chordata > Actinopteri > Cyprinodontiformes > Cyprinodontidae > Jordanella > Jordanella pulchra. The sequence goes on from JAUZNJ010032920.1 coordinate 18,343, forward strand.
ATAACATTTTTAATCCATGCTACAATGTCAAACGTCTCATTATTGATGTTTGTCTTATTTAGATGATACTGTGACAGTATCTTGTCTTATTTATACTATTTTCCCAAAGGCAGTATAAAATGACCAATTATCATACGACACCTTACAGATTATACCAAAAGTAATTTGGCATGAAATTAAATAGTTTCTTTGCTTGTCTTCCACTTAAAGCTTTTTCATGAACAACTCTTTCATCCAATTCGAACTAAGACTTAAGTTTTAGTCTAGAGATGTTTCTGAGTTTAAACCCTGATTATAAACTTCAGCATTTTCAAGAAAAAAAAATTGCAAACCCACCTCCAGTCTTGGCAATGATTTGCAGCTCAGGAGAAAGGGGTCCATCGCCCACTGAGGTGTAGGCCAACACTTTGATGTAGTAGGTCTTATTGGGGATGAGACCCTGGATAGTGACGAAGTTAGAACCCCGAACTATCTGTTTCTCCCAGAGGTTAACGTGCTGGTTGGAGTCCATGGTGTAGTACACCCTGTAGCCCATGATTTGCCCGTTGGGCTCCTCCGGCTCGTCCCACTGAATGACTGCAGTAGTGGCACTCATCATGTGACCTCTGACTTGCCTTGGCGCAGTACTGGGCGCCTGCTCTGCCGTTTTGGCCTCGATGCTCTCGCTTGGTGGCCCTCGCCCAATGTTGTTCACAGCCACCACCCTAAACTCATAGTCTGAGTAGGGGCTAAGGCCACCCACGCTGTACCGGGTCGTGGCCACACCATCTATCTCCTTGTACAGGTCGTCTGAGTACTTAGACTTGTGCTGGATTATGTAATAGGACACCGGCTCAGGGTTGCCAGAGTCCCAAGTCAGGGTGATGCTGGTGGCAGTGCGCTCAGTCACAACAGGAGTGCCGGGTGCTTTGGGTAGAGCTGCAATGATAATTGTTACATAAATAACAATAAAAAAAAACATAATATGGAAAATATCAGAAAGTTTTATTTCTGCAATTTATTGCAGAAGCTTCAGACTCTTGGTTCGTCTCTGTTCAGTATTTTACGAAGCTGCTGTTGACATTGTTAATCTTTAGATTTCTCTTTATCACTTTAATAATTAAACAGGTAAATTTATTGCTTTAATTCTCTGCACCGTGGCGCCCAGCAAAAGATATCAGGGCTGTAGATCGTGTTTATATGCCATCTGAAGCAGACTACTGGGGGAAGTCTCTGTTTCCTGTTATATTGCGAGTCTCTTTATGTTTTGCCTCAGAAAAACAAAGCTGTGAGCGTGTTTGTAAGCTGGAGTCCATCCCTTGTGTGCATATGAATGTGCCGGCGCTATCTGGGCTGTCATTCTAATATATTACAAGGGACAAGTGATTACTATTTCTTCACCAAAGTCTACATGCTATTTTTGTACCCCTTGTAAAAATTGTGAGCTTGTTATGTGCGAGTCTCTGTCTGACATACAGTATAAGCACAATACTCTAATCTTAAGCTTGTATCATATGCACCAAACCTTGAAAACTACACGTCCAGTTGCCTAAACTGAATGACCTGGATGACTGAGAACCTTCACCGATATATTTATAGAGATGTCTTTTTAGAAATAAAATGTTTACTTAAACCTGAATAGGATTTGTTAATATTCTGAAGATTTGGTTGTTTATATTAAGTTTGTTTGTATATGTATTTTGTTTTACCCTGTTTATTTGTGGGTTTGTTAATTGGAAGAGCCAGGAATTATAAAACTGACTGGAGGTTGGCCACATTAGAAGAGAGTTGGTTCCTGCTAAGATCCTTGTAAGCAGGTTGTCTGTATGTGTAAATGTTGGTGAATAAACACCTAGTGGGTCTGCGCCATTTCTGTGCCTCAAGACTTCTACTAAATCCAGCCACTAAGGGTCATTCTAACAGTGCCAAACTTTGTCTACAGCTTTAGGAACTGCTCTGAAAGTGGCTTATTTTGACAGTGAGGGTTGGGTAAATGTCTGACAGTATTCTCTACTTTAATGTTTTTAGAATAACAATCACTAGCTTGGAACTGCACTGTTTATATTCTGTTTATATTCTAAATGATAGAAATATTTTTGAAAATTTAGAAACAAAACAGTTTTCTTTTTTTTTTACTTACTAAAAAAACATTATGCAAAATTATTAAATTTATATTTAATGTTAATGTTTAATGTTAATTAATGTTGCTAATACATTCCTTGTCCTAATGAAGGCACTATTAAAGAGGACTTATTATGCTTCACTTAGTCATAGTTAGTCATTTTAGCTCTATGGGCTATACAAAACAAGATAATCACATTTTCTGCATCAAATAATTTTTAGATAATGAGATTTACTAACTCAGTTCTGTCTATTTTGACCTTCTTTCAGAGCCATTTTAGAGCTCTGTCATTTCTGGAGGTTTATTGAAAATGGGTTATATAATAAAATGGAGACAGGATTGGCCGCTGCACCTTCCTTTTGGCTCATATCATGTGGTATGCATTTTTTGTGTTTCGTTTCTGTTTAAAGGGCATTTGTGGTGAAAGCAGCAGAAACACAACTGATTTAATTTTATGATGTTTAAGCAGAGTAAAGACTTCAATGTGCACGTTTTGCCCACACAATATTGATTGAAACCGCACTTAAAAATATGAATGGATTTCTTATATTAAATATCCCAGAAATATACCTTAACAGAGTAATCATGTTTATGTTAAGCTACCGCCACTGAAAACGGTTCAAAAGGGGAACAAATATTTATTAATGTGGAAAAAACAAACAAAGGGTAAACTACAAAAAACATCTATTGTTAATAAATTAAATGGAAGATGACTGAAAATATTTTAGATTCTTCAGAATTGAAGAAATAGTGTTTAACCATTTCACATTTGTATTTCTTTAATTAGCTTTATTGTGGATTGAAAATAAAGTATTGTTAAAAAGCTAATCTGAAAAGCTAGATTTAGCAATACCTAGTGCTTGCCTACAACACAGGCCATGAGAAACTACAACATCTTATGCTAATACGCTCTTGCTGCAGCTGTTGTTTTCGTTACAGCCATATGTCCAGCCCTAAACCTTATTAGAGCAACGTTGTTGGCTGACCAATTAACTTAACTTAAAGCAATATTTAAAATAGACATAACTTTCCATAAAAAACACTTTTTAAAAAGTCCTTCTATAATTTTACTGATATAAAGCTGGTGATATAAAATTTACTTTATTTGCTCTGATCTAACGAGTATGTTTACAACAATGTAATTAATGAGTAAAAGAACGAAAACCGAATGCTGTATGTGCAGTTTATTAGTCAGTACAGAGATGATGTAGAAAGAATTAATGTTTACCTTTTACTGTTATCTGTGCTACAGCCTCAATCACCCCAAGTGTTGACATGGCAACACACGTGTAATTAGCAGACTGGCGCACATCTGTGAGCTCTAAGACATTCCGTCCTATGGGCATGTCGTCCTCTGGGGTGAGGTCTTCAGCCCCCAGCATCCACTTGACGTATGGCATGGGGGAGCCCACAGCTACACATGTAATATTCACGCTGCCCCCTGGCATGATCTCATTGTCTGTCGGTGGGATGGAGAATCGGGGTGGGACCCGCCGCACTAAAAGGAATATTCAGCATTAGGATCCACATCAAGAATAAAATGTGAGGTAAAACAAAAAAATAATCTTTAGAACTTTATTCAGAAAAGTAAAGTTAAAAATGAATAGAACAAGACAACTGTAACATGCAAAAATATGTATAACAAATAAAAATAGAATGTAAGCATATTATTGAAGCTGTAGATGTAACGATGAATGGGTGAACACCAACATGGTCACCATGCATAGAGTACTGCATAATATTCATAGATGTTCCAGACATTTGTTTTTTATGAAACAACCAAAAAAAAACAAAGAACAAAAATAAGACTTCTAAGTAATACTCGCATAACACCGACATACATGACAAAAAACACTAGAATATCTAATATTGCAATGAAAAGATGTTTTTCTTTTGTTTGTTCTCTTAAAGCTTACTCCAAGCAAAAACCAGGGCTATTAAAATATTATGCATTTCATCTTTTAAATTAGTAACTCAAAATTATTATAGCAGTTTATGTTGACTGTATTTTATGAAGTTTAAAACTATGTGGATGGTCATGCATAAGTAAGCCAAAGATTTTTCACAGAGGAAATGGAGGTTGGAAGCAGTTCGCTATCAATTATTTCCTGTTTAAAACAATGAACAAAAAAGAGTTTCCAGTCAGTCATAGTCTGACACAGAGGTAAAGCTACATTAAACTAAATATATTGCAGCAGTTCATGTAATTTTTATGGATTTGTTTTCTGCATTAGTTTTTAAGAATGAGCCACTAAGAGTGCAATGATGGTTTTAATAGGACTTCTTTAAACCACTGAGATTTATGAGAAATAAGTGTTTTTAAACTTAAGTCTCATAGGATTGATGGGAAGAAAGGAGAATTACAGAAATATTTGGGTGGTACATGTGTCAAAGAAAGAGCATGAAACGCTCAGGACAAGTGTCAAAGTTCAAATGTTTTTTCTTATCTTTCTACTTTAACAAGGATTTGTTTTTCTTTTATGTATAAAATTTCACTGCAGCTGTGGCTAAAAATTGCAAATAGTCTACAGAATATGAAAAATAAAAGCCAGATAGAACAGTATAACATAATGGAAAATGTTGATTTTAAAGACTTCTGGAGGTAAACAATATTCAATCATTCAAGCAAATAATATGAGGAAAATACAAGGCTTGTATGGTTTTTCGAAAGCAGGAGGGAAAACAGCTGTAAATATTGGGTAATATATGGTCTTAGTAGTCCAAACAGGGAAAAAAAACCTTGAAAAGCAGACTAAGCATGCTCCTTTCCTGCAGCTTCTCTTGTTTAGGATTTGTCACCATTAAAATGACTGCATTGAAATACAGGAACAAACAAAACAGGCAAGCTTAGCGTCACTGCTCGTGGCATTCAAGGAGGATTGCTACTCTTTGATAAGGTTTAAAGTACAAACATCTGAATATTTTCTTTTAACCTATAATGTCCTCTTGTTTCTGCTTCCCTAACCCATGGATGCATTATCTTTTCTCTGCTATAATGTTGGTATTTGCTTCCTGCTGCCAACTCTCAAAGCCTCTTCTGAGGAGCAGTCGGTAGCTCTCTGGAGAGGAAATCGAAGGGGAGTGCCTGCATTATTAAATACAACATTTCTCTCCCTCAATATTTAATTAATATCCAATTGGATTGCGCTCCCTACAGACATAACATTATCCTGCTCATTTGAATATCATTACATTTGTCAAGACTTGTGGATAAGAGTCTGTATCATCATTCTTTCATGGCCTCTCCAGCAATGACATCCTCATCAAAGGGAGCATATAATCTCTGCGGGTGGGATTGTTTTTTACAGCTTGATGTTCAATTTTAGTGTCAAATCCTTGAACGGATTTTTATCTCTGGGAAACAATGTCTGAAGAGATGTTTTTATGCCTGTGTGCAGTGTTAGTCAGCTCTCTCCTCAGGGCCGTATTTTCTGTAAACTAGGAGTAAACTCAAGCAGGAACACTCTCATGGTAAGATGCTGGGGGTCAGATGTTAGTAAGCGAGCATGCCAACAGTCAAACTGATGCAAATATCAACCCTCCCACCATTTCCCCTCAAGGAAGCAAACATGCGCCACCTGTTGAACAGTCATGCATTCTGACAAAGAGCAAGAGGGAGTCTCAACAGCAACAAGGACACTGAATGTTCAGTGAAAAAAAACAAAACAACAAAACAATATGCTGAGAAACAAACGCAAAAAACAATGGAGGAATGTCTGATACAAGGTCTGTAAAATGAGATTTTCCTTTCTTGTGATGTGGTGATCTAGTGTAAATCACCTGCAATAAAAAGTTACTTGTCAAAGAAGTAAAAAGCACACCAACCTTCTCGTAGCTCTGAAGGATGTAGGGGTGTGGATGCAAAACAAAATAAGGGAAGGAGAAAAAACAAGGGAACACAGAGAATAAGAAGGCCATGTTTTAGGTGCTCAAATGCTGTGGAAAACATTTAGGAGAACCTTTGTTCCTCTAAGATGAAGGGAGCCACGTGTATCGCGAATCCACCAGTCACACCTTATCAGAGCTGAAATGTCTAAAGAAGAATTTACTTACTCGTCTCCTACGTTCCATCTAAACAAGGGGTTTCAAACTCCAACCCTAAAGACCTCATGTCCTACCACTTTGCTATGCATTCTGAGTCCAGTACACCGAAATTATAAGGCTTCATTGTCTCCTCAGCATTCATACATGCTGTAGAGTCTAGCCAATGACAAACTTAGCTGATTCTAGTAAGTAGAAGCAAATGCCTGTCAAAACGTTGCATTATACCATCCTGCATGGACTGAGATTTGAGACCATTGCTTTAAGCCATGTGATTGTTATTGGTAGAAATATTTGGCCATAAAAACATCTAACATTAACATGAAACTCTATTAGCTGATGAATATAAGGTTGGCATATGTTTTTTTTCAGTATACTAAAAAAGATAGCTTTAGACGAGGGCAGTTATAAGAACTACTTCTGTTTCCTTGTCTGCTTTCGCACTGCCAGAAGTTTTCTCTGGCTGTGTAACGGTTAGTTGATGGTGATTAGGTACTTAAATCACTGACTATCCTCACTCGCCTCCTTTTATACTCGCATGTTTCTTTATGGCTGTTTAATCAAAGCATTTCACACCAAAAGGTGGATATGACTTGGTTGCTTTTTCATCAGCAGTAGGAGGAGTTTGAGGCTTTAAGTGATATAACAGCAGTGGAGGAGGACAGGGAGACGTAAGTCTACATTTGTGTATGTTGACATGACAATGTTGCATTTCCGCTTCCTACTTTAGACTTGATATTGATGTAATGTTATTTTTACTTCTAATTTTGCATGATTTTTGTAGTCTAAAAGACAACATTTATTGTGGAAAATTTACTCTTAGCTGTTCTAACTCATTTTAAAGTCTATATCTACATTTAATTTTAAGATCAATCTTAAAATTCTTCTTTAAATAAAACAACATATACCTTGTACTTTTTTTTCTTTTTCTTTTTCTCAGCCTGAAAAGAATTCTTGCATCGGTCATGATAAGCAAAAGTAAACTTTGGTCTCTGCCATCTGTCTGTTTGTAAAATATAGTAGACATTCCCAAGCTTAGAGAACCACGATGAGATGGTATTCAGAGCACATCTTGTGTCTTAGCCCTGTTGGAATCTATATTTTTTGTGCATATTCACACTCGATCTTGGACCTCTCCTCTTGCTTTCTGGACCTTTGCGCTTCTTTGCCAACTCGCTCAACCTTATTGCTTCTCCCATGTTTATTGCTCTTCCTTGTTTACTCATTTTGTACATGTCGAATATTATACCTTCAGTCTTGTGGTCTTGTTATGGTTAATATACACAAAGCTTTGCTCACTAGCAAATAGAGCAGAAACAAGTTATAAAACATGGAAGTAAAATATACTAAGACATCAGGGTGCTGTAATTTAATTGGACTAGTTTAGAAATTCATGAAGTCATAGAGCGTGACTAGACCCTTTTAAAGATAATAAGACTGTATTAAAAGATTGTCCTGATTGTGTTAAACATCTTAACCCTGTTCTTCACATTGGCATGTCACTGCAGTCAAAAGAAAAGATGTTTGCTGAACCCTGTTGCTCTGAGCCTAAAGCAAGCCACAGCTATCAAAATGTAAAGGGCTTTGAAAAAATTGAAAAAATAAATAAATAAACTAACTCCAATATCCTCCGTTGGGGAAACTGAAAGAGACACTATTGCCTGAATTAGGTTTAGCACTTCTTAACTCTCCTTCTCTCTGGCCCACAGATGTCCCAAAGGTGAGCACAACGAGACACGGGGTTAGTCCTAAACACCTTATGGTAGATCACTCCATTTTACAGTAGGAAAAAAAATCTGCAAAAATACAAAATTGTGAAGGCGGCAAATGTGACACTAATATCCCCTGAGACATCTATGGCTTTTTACTGAGCTAGAAAAGTTCACATTGATAGAGGCGAAATACAACAGAAGGCCAAATAAAAAAAGATGTTTAGAAATATTAAATGACAATACCTTCTGCAGTAAGAAAGCAAACAAGATTTTAAACTGAGTTAAAAGTTAACAAGAACTATGGAACTGCGGTTCAAGAGCTTCTTTAAAAAATAAATAAATAAAAGAAATATATACATTTGATAAGGAACAGGAAGCTCTGTTTGACTCGAGAAAATGATAACTTGATGAAGAATTCAACAGCTTTGTTCTGGCTGCTGCATGAGCACAGTTGTATGGTAATAGATTAATAATATGTTTAAAAAAATATCTGCAGACTAAAATTAAATACAGCTTTCTGGTTCTTTTAAGTTGCATCGTCAGTAATGGTCTGATGAGGTCTTTCTAACCCCTCCACCAACTCCAGTAGTCAGCTGGTTAATGCAACTAGTAGATAAATGCAGCAAGCAGTCTCAGCAGTGGTGTTGGGCAACAGGATAATCAACAGAAACGGACCCGAAACACATAGAGCAGATAATGTAGGTTCAAATTAGTGCAGGTAAGTCAAGTGCAAGGAACAGAAAATAAACTAATAGAACATACTTACAGTAGCCTTACAGCTCACGACCCTTGCAGCCCACTTGTCAATTTAAACCCTCCTTAACAAGTTTTGAAGGAAATGTGATTCCAATGTTTGGCTAAAACAAACAAATGGCGATTCCTACCTCTGACGTAAAGGTTAGCTGGGGCAGAATAGCGAGTCCCATCATTGTTAGTTGCCACGCACTCGTACTTCCCCTGGTCCGGTTCCTCGCTGTGCTCTATCTGCAGGGCTCCTAGTTGGAATAACAAATGGGGCAACAGAATGCATGTGGTCAACTTGGATTATAAGTAAAATGATTTATCTTCTGTATTCTCCTTTCATCTCTGAAGGTTGACTGGTAAGTTCTTGTTTCGGAATAATTAGATTTAAGACTTTATTTTCTAATGGTTATCTTGTAACTCAAGTAAAATGTGAATTCCTATTGTGGATGGACAGCTGCAAATTTTAATTATACAAAACAATACAATAAAAATTATTTAATTATTAAGGCTAAAGTAAAAAACTAACAAAAGAGCAGAACAAAGTAATTAAAAAAAATGAAAAAAGTCATTAAAGGAGCATCCTCCTGACGTATTTAATAGCAATGATTTATTTTTTCAATGTTCTTCCAAGTAAAAGGATGACTTGCATTGTCTAAAAAACAAGTCTCATCTTAGTGGGAATTAGGCATGGGGTGATTTCTGGTGTCAAGATTTAACAAGGTTTTAAAATGTTGTCTTTAAAAGCAGCTAGTGCTGCAAATTGAGAACCAGAAACTTTGAGAAAAAAACTTTACAACCAAAACAAATGTTGGTGTTTGCCAAAATCTGGCAATTCATGGTGCACAATCTAAAGAACTATTGATAAAGACAAAAAAAGCTAAATCAATATATAAAGAGACACATTTGACACCAGATATTCAAATCTTCCATTGTTAAACTGACTCACAATCATTTCTTTTTTGCATTGTCATCATCTAAGAAGAATTCTTTTTGTTGTTTCTTTTTGACCAGGTAGAAAGACCAACATTATATCTCCTTGCCAGTATATTGAGAGATATAAAATTGTCACTCAAGAAACAAGGACGACTGAGGCCGGTTTGTAATCTTTTTAGCTCTCTCTAAAAACTTTCTGTGGACTTCAGATTAGGGCTTTGAGAAGCCTATTCCAAACCATTGACCATGTTTTTCTTAAGCCACTTTGTACCTAATTAGGTGGTTGACTTACAGTTACTACTAATCCAGAATACATATTTGTGTCCAAGCTTCAACCTCCTGATTGATGTCTTTGAGATGTTGCTTCAATATTTCCCAGTAATCATTCAATGAGTCGATGCAATCAGCTGGTTTTCCTTTAAATAGAAAACTTTTAACCAATCTGACTGTGTGACTTGAGAGAATTGTCTCTGTAAAGTGAGATGAAATATTTTCTGCATTGGTCATTTATATATAAACTGAATTGAAATAAATAAATATTCCACAATAACATTGCCTCCACAGGATGCCATCCCACAACATGATGCAGCCACCCCCTTACTTCATAGTTAGGATGGTGTTCTCTGGCAACCGTCCCCCTTTTTCCTACAAATAACATTGGTTATAATGTCCAAACACTTAATTTAAAACTAAGCTTATATCCTCAGATACAAACAGTTTTTTTTTTGCTGCTGGTTGCATTATGAATTTTTCTTGGCACCTTCAGTCATCCTTGTCATTTGGTTGCTGGCTTTTAACAGTCCCTCACCGGTTACACTTATGTTAACACAAGAATGTAATATCTTCAGGATTCTTGAAATATTGATAGAATATGAACCCTGTAGTGACGTCCAATGTGGTCTTCCTCATATAATGACTTGTTATTTTTAGATTATTCTATGAATTCACACAAGAAAGAAGTTATTTTGAGGTGTTGCTCTAATATAAATCCACACATGCACAAATTAATGTACATTTTCAGATACTTATAAAGCCAGGGAATCTTCATCTACATTTCCCCAGATTGTTTAAAAAGGATCCATAATCTTACTCTTATATATTTTTTGTCAGTAAGGAAGCAGTTCATTTAGAAACTTTAAACTGAGCTTAAAAGCTGAATAAAAATGGTTGAGATAGGTGGTTGTTTTTCTTTCAATATAGAGAAATTAAATATCTGGTTTCAAATGTATACAGAATGCTTGATGAAACCCAAAAAAAAAAAAAAAATACATTTTGCATGCTAGTTCGTACAGCAAACAACAGCAGATAGTTATCATGTGCTGTTCTCTATCCTGTATTTTCATTATTTTTTGGATAAAAAAATTCAAAACATCAAATAAATGTTAGATAAAACCACTAAACTCATTACAATTCCATTTATTTTTGCTCCAGCAAGAATTTTTGCAATTTTGTTCACACCTGTTACTTAAACACCTTGATACCAGAAAACCTTGATACTATACAAAAGGTTCTGACTCTTAAGTCTTATACCGTCCCATGCCTAGAGTCAACAACAACAAAAAAAATCAACAAAATGGCCAATTTTTACTTTAAGTAGTAGGGGCAAGCCCATCAATATACAACATGTCACTTGACTGGTCATTATGGGAATGGGTGATACTGTTTTAGGGAAACATGGATCGAACAAAAGAGGTTTACATTATAAGAAAGCAGCGTAACAAGGGAGGACAATTTAAAAAAACAAAACAAAAATAAAATTTAGGTGTGATTTTCTTAGCATATTCAATCACAGATCAGTTGTAATATTCAGCCTACAGGAAAATTTGGACTTCATCTGGATGAAGTATGTTTGGAAAAAGAAAAAAAATGGCAGCTTATGCAAAAATATTGTGCTGCTCAGATTATCTGGAAAAAAAATGTTTGTTTGATTATTATTTCAGGCAAAACCAACATATAACCCTCTAATAAAAGGTTTGACATGCAAATCTTGGCAAGAAATGTATGTCGACACAACTTACAACCTTCTGACAACCCTTAGCTGAAAAATAAAATGCAATTGTATTAGAAGACAAAATTCAAAATACGGCCTGAGCCAACAAGAAAGTAACCAACCACTGCTTTAGCTTGTTTTAAGCCACAAAAAGACACCCATAAAAATCCACTAATGGGATCAGCAGTGTGGTGTCACATGACTCAAAGAAAAATGGCTTTATGCATCAACAACTCTCCCGCTCCATGTCACATGGCAAAAATTAGCCAATCGGGTCCTCGCCAGACTCTACAGTTTGCCTTTTCCCCAAACCCTGAAGAAAAAAAATAAAAAAAAGTCAAAAAAGATTAAAAAAAACAAGAAAAGTAAGAAAAATAGGTGAAAGAGGGAGGTGGGAAAAAAGCACCGTGAGAAACTTTATCAAAAAAGTGGTTGTTTGGGCTTTTTTGTAGAGGTACAGGAGAGGAAAGCAAACAGAAGAAATGGAAAAAAAAAAACAAAAAAGTTTGCGAAGATAGAAAGAAGTCTTTGGGAGGAAAAACGCAGAAGGAGAGACGGTGTTGTCTTCAGCATGATTCCACAGCATCTGTGCATGGATTTGTGGGGTTTTTTAGTGCTGAACAAGAAACAGCTAAGGGGGAAAAAATGCTTGGTTGTTTTAGTTGGACAAAAAAGAGGGACACATGATTGGCTATGGCCAAAAAGGAAAAAAAAACAAAAACAAAAATGAGCATTAAAATATAATTTGGAAAAAAAAAGAAGAATTGTCATTGTATATGCTTATTAGAGCCAGGGCAAGCATATCACAACTGAGCTAAAAAAAGAAAACAAAACAAAATAAAAGAACATAAAGGAGTAAATAATGCATAAAACACGATAGTGAAATACAATTTTAGTCAACCAAACCAAGGACAAATAAGGAGGATGGGCCAATATGAACAAAATGGGATTCAGTCTTTGTAAACAGGACAAAAATGGGGATGAACGGATGGCTTGACAGCAAGAATGAATTTGTATTTTCATTCTGTGAACGTCAGTTCAGCACTCTTACCTCTTATTGGCGTACCACCTGGGTGGATAATATGAATGCAAATAAGATTGGAAAGAAGAAGCATTAGTACGAGTAGATAGAGGCTGGGGGCTTTGGAAGAAGAATCAAATTAGATTTAACAGGGTACGTAAATAAAGGTACTACAGGAAAGAGACAGGAAAGAGAAGAAGAGAGAACTTTTTTCTGTACTATATTGGCAGAGAAAAAACAGGATTCATCATAGAAAAATAATCAAGTCAGAAAGAAGATCTTGTGCAACACGTGGGGGAAGGTGGTGTTTTTTTTTTTCAAAGTGGCTTCTCAAGACCATCTACTGAGGGGGAAAAGACTTTCAGGACTTTGAAAATGAGACTGAAAGCGGACATTTGGGTTTGAGCTAGAGGCGAAGCTGGCTGGCTCCCTAAAAGCTTTGTGGGACTTTTCCATATCGAAGGTGTTGGTGTTAAAACATTAAAGACGTGGATACGTGAGTGAGAAACAAACATGTGAGGACAGATTATTACTCAGGTCAGTATGCAACGATGCTTACAGTGCTATGAAAAAAAAGAAATGCCCCCATTCAGATTTCTTCTGCTTTTGCTTTATTTTTGTAATCTAAATGCTTCAGATCCCAGTCTGATTTTAAAATCAGGCAATATTAATGTGAGTAGATACAAAATGCAGTATTTAAAATTTGATCTTTTCCTTTTTACAGAATTGGTTGAATTCTGACACTTTTGTGGATTTTCAAATATAAAGTCTTATCTAAGGTTAAGCCACAGCTTCCAAAATGTATTTAAGTCTGGCCTTTGACTAGGCCTCTGTACAACTTTCATTTCAAACTTTCTTGATCCATTCAGTGGATGACTTGCTAGGTTTTGTTGTGTAACTGTCCTGAAACAAAAAGTCAGTGCATTAAAAAAATATATATATATGATGGACATGAATTTACCACAAAGATTTTAAGCTTTAGAGCAGAATTTTTGGTTCTCAGAAAATACAAGTTGTCCTGGCCCTGAAGAAGCAAAGCAGTCTAAGCATTCTGGGAACTGCTGGGACTTCTGGATCAAGTCCCTGATACAGCCTTGCCACTCATTTCGATGAGGCACTGGGAAGATTCTTTTTTTTTTTTTTATGTGGTTTGACAGACGTCTTAAGCTCTGTATGCTGTTCCCTACAGATCCATATTGGCTTCTCATTGGTTCTTGAATGTCTTTAGATCACTGAGATCTTTCTGAATACTTAATTTTGTCAGATAATTTCTAACTAAGTGATTTTTATGATCCTATTCATTGGGACTTGATCAGGTATGGGTTTGGTTGCTAAACCTAAAAGGAAAAAATGCGCAACAATCACAGTTAATTCACTGCCTTTTTGTATTTATTACTAAGATTATCTTTGTCTCGCATTATATATTGTGTGAAGATCTTAAATGAATCTAAATGTGACAAAAATAAATGAAAAACAGAGGATTTTGTAAGGGGCAAATACTTTCTCACAACACAGAAGCCTAAAGCTTGACTGTTAAAATTTCAGGATAAAATGGTATTAAAGCTGGCCATAGTAGTAAAAGCAGTAAGACTGTTAAACATTGTGAGGGTAAGGGGAGTGTGTGTGTTGGTGTGTGGTTCTAACCCTGACACTCTAAGCTATCTGTTAGTAAAATGCATGCCATGCATTTTAATAGTTGTTGGAACATGGAAATTAGTGGGGGTGATGTGTGCTTTGGAGCTAAGCACTTACCAAAGGATTCTGTAGAATTTAAAAATATAGAGAGAAGAAAGACAGCATAAGAATTAAGATTATACTCCTCAAGTACGTTTAGTTAACAAGGTTTGGTTAATGCTTTAGCAAACTGCACGTGAATCAAAGTCGCACGTTAGAAGTTAAGGTTAATCTGACAGTTCTACTAAAGAAAAAAAAACAGGTCAGGTTAACACGATGAGTTTAACAAAGGACAGCTGTAAAATTTGTGAAGACAGGTGTGGTCAAACAGAGGAGACTTCCAATTCAAGAAGTGCTAGTGAATTATCAACTGGACAGCATTTGTTAAAAAATTAGAATGAGTTTAATCTTGATATGATAGATAAATACAAAACGGGCATTTTAACATTAAAGCAGGGGCTACAGTGCCTTGCAAAGGTGTTCACATTAATTTAAGTAATTCGGATTTTGCTGCATTAAAGCCACAAACTTCCACAGACTCTAAATGATATACCAGCAGAAAGTAATACATTTTTGCACACTTCCTTTACATGTTTAACACATAATCTCATAAACACATCTCAAGTGTTAATTTGCACATTCAGATTTATATTTTTAAAGATTGTATTTTTCAGTTTTATCTCTACATTTTATTCTTGCTTCTCATAGAAGTGTTGTGTTGTGCACTAAACACCAAGGCAAATTCCTTGTAAGTCTGAAAACCTACTTGGCAATAAACCTGATTCTGATTCTGATAAGTTCTGGAAGGCTGTACATCTTGCATTTACAAATCTTTTGTCTCCAAAAGTTGCACATTAAAGTCTAATTAAGCAGTTGGACTGATTGCGGGAGCGTGTAAAAAGCAATTTTTACGTTTTGCTTCAGATTTTCTGTACGGTTAGTACAGGAAAGCTATGCATTTACACAGTCGAGCTTTCCTCTCCCCAATTCTTTTCTGGAACGATCAATGGGAACAAACATTTAACATAACACTTTCCAGTGTGTGCATGTGTGTATGTATGTATGTATGTAAAATTAATTGACTATAAAAACACGAGGTTAAACAGAATGTAATCTTACACAGGCTAGACAGGTTGTACAGATACCATAGCAGCGCTTACCATCGGGCTGGCTTCATCAGGAACTGGGCCCTAACTAATAACACTTAAGGAAGCATTTGATAGATCTGCAGACTTACAGCCTGCCACATCACCATTACATAACTACATCATACAAATGTTGTTTATGAATGATATGACATCACTGGCTCCAGAATAATCAAGATAATACTCAGTGTTCTAGATCAAATGCACACTACCAGAGCTTTAGAAAAACTGTTTGAGAAAAACATTAGGATGAATACTTAACAGGCAGATAATTTCAAAGTTTAAAAAGTACATACATAAATGACAAAAAAAAAACAATATACCTAACATTATACCTAATTTAAGCCTCGACCTCTAGTGTTCCATTCTAAAAATTATAATATATTTATATATTATATAAATATATTATATTTATATATTCTAAAACCCTTTATTGCAGTTCTGCCTATAAGTTGAGGATCCTTTTATTTTAGGAAGGTGATCCTCCATTCCAGCTTCAAGTCTTCTGCAGCCTTTAACAGGTTTTCTTTCAGGATTGTCTGGTTTGTGTATCTAACACTATTCCTATCTCTCTAAGAAGTTTATTTAAATCATCATAGCATTAAGTTGCCTTAAGATTGACTGTGCTACTGTGTTCCTTTATCACAGAAAATCAAAATAAAAAGGCTCAGGTTTGTGGTTTTAAAGGGACAAAATTCAACAAATTTTAACATTCTTTAACACCTTTGCATGACACTGTATAGAGTCAAATAATGAAGGGATAAAGGGAAAGCTTTGTGAAGAGTTACGCACTACTGTGGCTGATGAGTATGAATGTATAAACCGTTTTCTCCTTAGACCTTTTTTCTTCTAAAATGCTCTTAAAGCATCTTTTCAAGGACAAACATGTAAGGCATTTAAAAATAATTCTTTGTTTTCCTACTTTAGAAAAAATTACATTAATCTACGGGTGCTAAATGTGGCCAAATGTTTATTAAAAAGTGTAATTGATGAGGAACAATGGATCTTAAAAAATACTGCACCTATGCAGCAGAGAGTAAAATCAAGGTGAACGAGCAAAAGAATAATTGTTTGTTAAAAAGTCACAGCAGTGAGCAATATGGGCAGAGGTTAGGGCGAAAGCCAGCAGACACAAAGGAAAATCTCAACAGCACATGACAACACTGGAAGACAAAGGAAAAGCATAAAGGCAGACAACAGGGGTGTACAGCGAGTAGAGAACAGGAAATACTCCAAACAATGGCATTACCTATAAAATGAAAAGCCAATGAGAAGTTAAATCATGGCAGGAAGAAGAGTATGAAAGAGCCGAGGAAGATGTGGGAACAGATCAGATAGAAGGATAAAAAAGAAAGAAGTCTCCCTGTTTGGTAACTGAGTTTTCAGCAAAGGAAACCTACCTGATCTGAGCTGTTTAATGCGTCCGTTGTTGTTGGTGGTGTTTACAGGGAGGAAGTCCTTAAACCAAGAGATGTCTGGGTCGGGGTTGCCACTGGCAGCACAGAGCATGGTGGCGGTGCGTGTTCGCTCCACCACCTTTAACTGTGGGCCCATGTCTATGGTAGGGAAACCAGGGGGAAGTTGGTCCTCTGCAAAACAAGGGGGAGACATTGTGTCAAGATGTTAAGAGAGTGTGTGATGCTGGTCTGAATGGAACCTTAAGTTAGTGACGCGGGAGAGCTTGTGGAAAATTGTACTTCACTCTGGAGGCTATAACGTCTATAACAAAAAACAGTATAAAAATTGTGGCACTTGAAATTATTTTCCTTCAAAAACACTGAAAAGTGAATAAAAGATTCAAATGACTGTTTTAAAGAAGAGTTACCCATAGATGTACCATTCTAACATTGAGTTGCTCCAGAAATGCACAGACAAGAACATACAGGAGTAGCAAGGACACTTGATACATAGCAAGGTTCATCAAAGCCAGTCATTTAAAAATAATTCTTTGTTTTCCTACTTTAGAAAAAGCCAGTAGCCTTGATGGAGACTTTGTAAGTGACACTGTAAACATTCACACTATGAAGAAAATTCTAAAACTGTTGCAGTTATGTGCCATTATATTTTCCTTTACAGAGTTCCACAAATCAGTTTACTTTTAGTGTTAACTTGGCCTCCTGAATCCTGCTTTCTACCACTGCGACTCTATTTTCTTCTTCATCTACAACCACAATGTCCATTTGGTTAGAAATCACCTACTCATGACCAGAAGGGTCACCATTTGCAATCACTCTTGGTCTTGTTTCCCACTTTAGCACTGGTATTTTTGGTTTTTCACAAATATTCTTATATATTAGCCATCTTCTTGGTAATAAAAGTCTATGTTATTTGTTACTCAGTACATGATACCCACAAGGTCCTAAGCTGAGTACCTGTTCCTGTGCTGCCATGATTCATGCCAGCTGGTTCCTGTCTTTGGTAGCACCCCAAAAGAGGTATATGATGAGTATTTTTAGGCTGTGGAGTAAATACACCATCTTTCCATGAAGAGAAAGGTGAGATATACACTCTGGTCTTTTTATGGATAATTGGTTTCTACTGCTTGAAACATTCATTCATATTTTGATTTGGTTGAGGGAAAACTATAAAAGGCTTTTTTAAGCCAACTGTCCAGCAGTAAACAGCAACAGATCAGCAGGGATGGTAATACATTATTTTAAGCTCAATACAACCAGAGATAACTCTTTTCACTTGGGTAGCTTCACTGACCTCTCATCAAAAAACCTCAAGATGCCAGAATGGTATTACTGTACCCTTTTGAAACCTTGGAATAGCTCAACACCAAGAACCCACTGATTATTGGAATGTTAAGGTAGGGTTGAACAGACAGCCAAGTGAGAAAGTGCATCAGTTTAAACTCAAGTGAGCTTCATTGTACAATGTAGCCTGCTGGCATTTTTAATGCTAGCTGTAACTGGGAATACTATTTCAACAAGCTTTTTACAGGAATGCATAGAGCTAAAGAAGGCAGCTCATAAATGTTGCATTATTCCGGGTATTTCAGTGGACTGATAATACTGTAGCTGGAAGGGATGAGATCAGACTATGCTCAAGCTTATCATGGACAACGGCTGGAAGTAAAAAATACTAAGTATTTTATCTTAGCTAAACCGTGACAACGTAGACAGTATACAGACTTGTAACTTAAAAACTGCAATGTATGTTTTAAGGTAAACCTATGACCTTTAGAAATCTTAAAATATATAGTTGCTTAAAAAAGCTGAAAAAAGCCAAAATGATAAGGGCTGCAACAATAAGGGGTTAGTAAATTAGCTACCAACTATGCACAAAATGCAGGTAAATGTTTACCAAAATGTATTTTTGTAGTGGCAGCATGAAGAAGAAGAATTGATGTGAGGTGAAACTTTGATGTTCTTTGATGATGGCAGGTGGCTTCGGTCTGTTGTCTAAGCCGTCTTGCTTCTGCCCATGTCTCGATTTTCATACTTAACAGGGACAGCGGTACGTCTCACTGCAGGTTGAGATGTGAATGATAACACATGGGGGCACTTTGCTCTTAATATGTTCTTTTAGCAAAACAAAGCAGAAACAAAACCTTGAACAGCTTTATTTGATGCTTGTCACTCTTTAGGGGGGTATATTTGTCTTGAAGCAAGCAATAATCTCTGAAATGCTGCAAGTGTAAATATTCCATATGCCTGTATATTCTAATTTGCCAAATGCCTGCCTTCTGCAGCATTAGCCAAGTGTTAAACTCCAAAACAAGAACTGCTTATTCTGACTGCCAGCAAGGCTTACGCACACCTTCAAGTAGTCCTATTCCTACTGTGATATGGCTAATTAATATCTACCCTTGCCTTCGTAAAAGCCACTGTTTGTTTTTAAAATTTGGTTGTTCATTAAATTTTCATGAGGCGTCATCAGTTTGAAACTCTCTTTGAGATGCCATATACTCCACGCAGTAAAACGACAAACATGGCAGCCTTCCAAGACCGCCTTTGGTTGTCTGGCGTGGAAAACCGCCTCTGAATTAAGACCGTATTACAAATTAGTGACTTCATACTGAACTGCAAAACTTTCTGAAGCAACTCTGTGTCCCTGCCTGAACTGCTCTGAAACCAGAAATGTGCTTGTTGAATGGCAACTATAAGTTTAGATTATAAGAGATTGCTACAGATTTTTTCTTTTGCTTTCTTTTATTATTTAATTCATTTTAATTGACAGATTCAAATGTCTAGAATCTAGTCATCTCTTATGTTTTCAGTTTAAAGTTTATCAATAAGGATACACTTTGTTTATTTTTCCTTTTTTTTACTGCCATTTATCCAAAAACAGCCAGCTGATGTTTTTGCTTTTTATTCATCAGCATACAAAACAATTAGTTGAGACACAAACTACAGTTGTTGATATGGATGGTATGGCTCACCACCCAGGGCATCATCTTTTTAGAGCTCAACAATGAGGTTTAGGACTAGTTTTTGTCAATTAGCGCCAAATCAAAAGATCTGTTATTTGCATATGTTTTTTACAAGGAGTAAAATGAATTAATTTGAAAAATATGACTTTTTACCTGATTTCATACAATGTTGTAAAGGGTTATTTCACAGAATGAAGACATGTAGACTGCAGTTGATTGTCATTTTATCCTAATCTTTAAAAAATAAATATATATTTGATCTGGATAGGTTGCTAATTTCCATCTAGAAAGTGCTCTATGAAGAGAAAAAAAACTCAAAACAGAATGTGTTTTTTGTTTAAGGTAAAATTGCTAAAAATAAATGTTACAGTGAGCCTTTAAAGTGTTACCTTGTTAATCCACAAATAATAGTTTAGGAAGACTGTGCTGAGTATTTTACATATCTTTGAAGCAACAGACAAATAGAGTAAATGAAAAAGACAAGCTCTGGTTCAGTAAAATCTGGCATTTTTTTACGTCTCTGTAAGCCTTATGGCCATTACTAGTTTAAAATTCAAATGTTTGTACTTTTTATCAGATGTGCTCTGGACTGTGCGGACTAAAAACTGTTTTCAAAAGAAAACAAAAAAAAAAGTTGGAGAAGGTAAAGCACACTCCATAAACCATAGCAAAAGTCTTCCACACAGCCATCCAGGGTTTGACTAGTGGCCTCGGCTCATTTGCTCCATGTCCCTTCCTCCTCTCCCTCTGAAATATTTCTAGTCTACATACTCTTCAGTAAAAGCCACTCTTGGCTTAAACATTAACATCAAAAATAATAATAAAAAAGAATCCACAAAAAAGTTGAATAGTCCCATCAGGACCTAAAATGTTTATAGGGCTACAGCTCATGTGAGTTTATCCTGGCACCTTTGATATACCACCTATTAAAACAGGTCCAACATCTGTCTTTTTCTTTCATATCAACTCATACAGTTATTATGCTTGTCTTTTTTATGCAGCTAAAATAAATTATGCTTTTCCCATCATCTTTACCAGACCTCCCTGATAAAGCAGTTGTTGTATCTCAATGGGACTTTCTTGGCTGAATAAAGGGCTCTATTATTATTATTACTATAACAGAGACATTTAAAAAACATGCAAACATTCAAACACCCCCACAACTATGGTCAATCTAGAATTGGCACTGAATCCAAAAATACATTTTGTTGTGACCAACTAGATATAAGAGAACAATACTATCAAAAGCACCACTCTGTAATCACGTGATCCTGGGGAAAAAAGATAATGATGCATTTAATTTACTCCATGTTAAAATTGTTTCAAGCAACTTTTCTTTCAACCTTTCTTAATTTATTTTTGACAAAATTATCAACTGACAGTAACATCAGCCTTTAAAACTTACAGAAGTCCAAGGAATATTTGAAGTTTCACAAAATAATAGCAAAAAATGCTAGTTGCAATCAAAAATGTACATATTTTTCCAAAATCTTGTTCATCACTATCTAAAATAATTGTTCAGTGTTAGATGGTTTTAGAAACTATTACTTTGTCAAGAAATAAACTACAGAGGAAAAGAAAAAATGGACTGATTCTAGGGAGTCCCTGTCCCTGTAGTCCACTCAAGGTCAAGCAGACAGTTAGTTGATACTAAAGTGATTCGTAAGTATACACGATCAAACACTATAGCCCAAAGCAGGCCAGCAAGCTTTGATGCTTGTTGAATTCAGTAATAGAATGTTACAATCCATGCAAAGCAAACAGTGTTTGCTATAAAAACTGCAATGTACTCAAAAACCAAATGCTTATGAGATCATAATTTACTTTCTCTTAAAAACTCCAAAGCCTAAACATGTGTCGTTTCTTATCAGTAATTAAATGGAGAAGAGTGAGAAGTTGATTTAATTCATTAACAGACAATTTAGCAATCATTTTAGATACGATTCTAGAATTCCATCTGACTTGTAAACAAAACTTCTCCATTATGTCCAGCTTGTTCTATATGAAGCTAGTTTGCAGATTTCACACTGCAAGCTAATATGACTCCAGGCACTGCATTTAAAATTAATGGGCTGTTACAAGACTTCTTGGCCTTTTGAATGCATAGCAACTTAGCCCAAAAATTCATTTTATTCCTGCTATGCAAGCTCATGCTCAGTGAAGATGGCCACAATGTCTTAACATCAGCAGTTTGGTATTCAAAAACTTTTTTTCTCACCATAGATTGTTTGATTTAGATTAAATGAATAACTGTTTATGTAATTAATTTGTTATGTTTGTTCTCAAGCTACACATGGCCTTGTTTATTTTTTGTGAAATTAATTAACACTGTGACAATAAATAAAGGGCAGTGAAACTGAATACATATGGTAGCTTGCTTTGTTATTAACAAGTCACCTCAACAGCTCTCTAGCAGTATTGTCCTTAGATGGCCTGAGACCTAAACTAAATCAGATTAATCACAGTTTAATCACAGGGGTTGTTTGTTTTTCGAGGAAAAGTTGGGATATTGACAAAGCATTAAAAGTAAAGATTGAGATCATTAATCAAGCCTGGGCTAAGTGCCTTTTCCCTTGTGCCATGTTTGCATTTTCAGTAACAATTATAGGACCGTTTTTCAGCTTAAATTAATTTTTCACAAAGGACCAGTTCCAATAGGACCACTTCAGGAGCTATGAGCTGCTTTGTGCAAGTGAAAAAAGCTTAGTATTAATGGAATGTGGGTTTTGTTATGTTCAATGTACTTTTATGTGTTGACAAGAACTGCCTGTACAGTAGGTTGGATAATGTAAGCATGATATATCTTCTAAAGCTAATACATGCAGTGTGTGCTCCCTTCTTGACCACAAATCAGTTTTCCTAAAAAATATGACAACCGAAAATGAGGACATTTTGTTTGAAAATAAAATTTTACATAAAAAACTGATTAAGATTACACAAATTACAGTGTCTTGAATAATGGAGCTGAACAGCTGGGCCACCAGATGTTTTGACAAGCAGCTTTCCCACAGCTTGGGTCCAGAAGTGTCCTTCTTCTCCCTTGTACTGGAAAGGTCTGCCAACTTCTGTGATTATTTGCCAAGATCTTCAAAAAACACTCTAAGCCAGACCTCTTCTGAGGCCAGTTTGCAATGACTATCATCTGAGCCCAAAGACTCAAACCCTATAGTCATCAGATTCATAGGGGTGCCTAGATACTCTTACAGCCCGATGATCAGATCCAGGTGCTGTTTCTTAGAATCGGAGAAGGTTTACCTAAAATGTCCACCAATTACCTGATTAGCCCACATTGCTCAGATGCCAACAGCACCTGCATACTGACCAATCCAGGTGTATTTTAAATCATCTTTAGTAAGGCAGTTTTAACATGGATTTGAACAACAAAGGAAGTGATGCAGTACAAAATAGTAGGATTGGAATAAAGGGAAGCATGTACTTAAAAGATGGACAACATTTGAGGAGTTTTCTTGAGTGAAAACTGGTTTCCAACTATTGTAAAGCCAATTTGAAAAACCATTTGTGCTAGAACTTTTAAGTGCTGGTAAATTCTTAAATGTTGAACAAAACCCATTTGAAGGGCACCAGAATTCCTCTATACAATCAGCCACAGTTAATAGACTATATTTAACATGGCTTGTTCACAAAAACAGCCTATGCTTTATATGAAAGTCATACCTGAGAGGTGAGATTAATACGACAAAAGGTAAAGAGTTCCTACATATTTCCCTCTATTATCCTATTCTACCTTGCTGAGAACTGCTATCTCAAGGACATTCTCTAAGACAAGGGCAATTTCTGCTTTACAGACCCATACTGTATATTCAACAATGGATCTACACACTAAATGAGATGGAAGGGAAAGAAATGCTGAAGTCACCTTCTAAAGAAGTGCTGAGCACTGGTGCTTGATATAAAAAGACCCCCAATGACAATTTGCACACATTAGCCACTGCCAGGCTATCAGGCCATATGAGTGTGTAGTGCCAAGCATTTGGACGAGTATAAAAAGGACATTGGCTCAAAAAGTACCTTGGTTAGCAATTTTTTTTTCTTTTTTTTTTTCCAGAATCCGTAAGGCCATTGGACAGAAACACACCCCATTAGCAGATTATATCTATTGATCACGCTTACAGAAATATGAGCGTAAGTGAAATCACATTTTCCTTGTATGACAACGGGGGCCATTGCAGTTATCAGAGTCTTGCTTGAGTGCTACAATAAATTCTGTACAATTTGCAATTAAAATGCAGTTTTTACCAGCATCCTGTTTAAGAGTATATACGTATAGAATACATTTAAACTCTAATAAGTAGAGTAAAATAGTGAGCTTTTACCTACTGTTAATTAAGTTATTACATTTGAAATTGCTTTTACATATTTGCTTTGATTGATATATCTTGAGATTCACGTGATTGAAGTCAGCTGTTGCTTTTCAAAAACCTAAAATTTGGTGGAAAGACAAATGCATATCAGAATCTCTGCCTGGATTTGACTTTAATAGAAGAATGTTTTACTAATAACAGCCTTAAAATTGAACAATACACTTGAAGAATAAACATGATAATAAAAAGACAAAGCCAGTGAAAAAACGATTACCATGAAAACACTATCTGTGGGGAAGCTGTTCTTAAATGTGGACAAATTAACTTTGCATGGTTAATAGGAAGATGGATAAAGCTAAAAACAACCTTTTAAAGACTGGAAAAGACCTAAAAGTAGGGCTTAGGGTCACTTTCTAGCAGAATGACAAATCGTAATGGCCTAGTCAAAGTCCAGCCATAAATACAAATTGAGAATCTGTGATGTCACAAAAAATTTCCTCTCGCACAGTTTTTCTTCACCCCGACTCAGTTTTAACTTTCTTGTGTGCATATAAATTTCATTCTTTGAATCTGTATAACTTGTAGAGACGGACCCCTGCAGACTAGCAGCTAAAAATTATAGCAAGACTAAGCTCTGAAAATGATTAACTCAGTGGGACTTGATACAAAAGCACATCACACTTTTAAAGTTCTAATCTGATAAAAGGAAAACGAAACCCATCCTCCTTAAACTTCCTAATTATGCACTCATTTGTGCTGGGTTTCTTATATAAAATACACTAGACGGCGCTGTGAAACGCAGGAAAACAAACTCAGATGGAAACCCAGATTTATCTTGCTACCACCTAGGATATTAAGGAGCTAAAATTATCTCAAAAGCTCACCGGTAGGGAAAGGCCGATGATTTGTCAGTGTTAGATTATGCTACTAAAATGAAACATAAAAATATTTAAGTGTCTAT
Source organism: Jordanella pulchra (assembly GCA_034780135.1). Classification (NCBI taxonomy): domain Eukaryota; kingdom Metazoa; phylum Chordata; class Actinopteri; order Cyprinodontiformes; family Cyprinodontidae; genus Jordanella; species Jordanella pulchra. The sequence continues at coordinate 43,365 of JAUZNJ010032920.1, forward strand.
AATGCATACCTATTTTAAATGGACATTACTGTATGATGACAGATCTTTGTGACAGTATACATAGAGTAGAATGACAGATAAAAATGAAGGAGTGAAAATCTGTGCCTAGCACTCAATCCCTCTGCAAAGTCATCAAAATCATGTTTCTTTCTCACATTTTTCTAATTCAGCTGGAATACATTTGGTGCTGCCAGATATCGATGTCCTTCTAATCTACTTCTGTGTACACCTATAAATAGATCAGACTAGACAATTTAACAGCAACAAGTATATTGATATTTACACAAGTTGCCTGTGGATATGTCTTTACAACATTGTGCTGCACAAAGCAATATAACAATTCCTTTTTTATGAGACTGAAAACGCATTAGTCTCCAAAAATAACCCAGTAAAGGGAGTCTGAGAAGAAAACAAGCCTTTGTTGCACCAAATGGTTGGTTTCAGAGTTAAAAAAGACCAGATAAAAAAATAAACAAACCTTTCTGGTCACATTCTGGCTTTAGTTCTGTGGTTGCTGCACAAGGATTGGATTTGATCCGACCTTTTTCTTACCAAGCGGAACAAGACTTTTCACCCCGCGGTTGAAGATATTCTTCAGGGAAAATCCCTGCAGGCCGTAATAAGATGTATTTGTTGGACCTATTTGAGTGGATACAATCTGCTCAAAGAGGCTGTCACAGGTCACTTGCTGTGGCACGAAGGGGAAAAATGTGTGTTGAGACATATTGTTCTGCTAGTGTCCGGCCCAAGATTGTGGGAGGAAAAAAAAAAAAAAACATCTGTTGCTGGGATGTCAGAAATGACTGACGCCCAGATGGTGTTGGGCCAAAGATTATTTTCATCAAGGTTCAAATCAATACCATTCTCAAAATTTTGTAAGTTTTCTGCCAGGGAAAACAACATAAAAAAGTGAAATGAAGCTAAATATTGTCTTTAAAGTATGAACAAGAGCATTTGCCCAACAAACCACAGCATATAATTTGTAATCAGTATGTATGGAAAGTATGGAGTGTTCCGCTAAAAGTCTAAAATAAGTATTAAGTTATATAAGAGAGTCTTGTTTAACTCTCAGCATAACATTTAATGGAATTGATTTTTTTCTGTTTGTGCAAACACATTAACTGGTTTAAAAAATATTTTTAGAAAGAAAATCTAGGTACATAATTAAGACCCAACCAGTAAGATTTTGAGTGTTTCAAGGCAACAAACCCCCTATCGAGGCCATTTTAAAACTTGTACATTTTTCTTGTTGCTATTTTTTAGTTGATTTGAATGTATCCTTTGGCACACTGTGATGCTGAGATATCAAATCCCTCTCCAGTATAAGTTTTACTGAAAATACCTAAGAATTTGTGGTGAGAACATAGTGGGAATAGGAACTCTGGTTCCATTTAAACAACAGAAACTCCATTAAATAATACTGCCCCCATGGTGATGTTTGCTTGGTACTATTCAAGGTAGTTTTGTGCTTTTAAAAAGGCATAAATTATTGTGGCCCAAAAGAAAGCAGAGCTTAAAACATTATTTTCAAAGTTTTTGAAAGATTTGATCGAGGACTATATAAAGTCAGTTTCTCATATTTTCACTTTTCTAGAGCTAGACATTGTTTTGGTTTTTTTTTCATAACAGAGTTGTTGATTTGAGAGCACAATAGAAGCAAAAATAAGGTCTAGCACAATTTGTTTACAGTTTATTTTTCTCCTGCACGCCTAGTTAGTACATCCGACCAGAGACTATCTGAATTCTTCTTAACAAAATGTTCACTCAGTGCCGATTCAGCTGACATATTCAATTATTTTTATTTTTTTTTTACCCTGGCATGGGAGAGAGAACTGTTAATTATGCTTTTGTTTTCACACAAACAAAATTACTCAACCAAACCTAAGAGCTCTCAATTAACAAAGGGGGGCAGCAATTTTATTTTGTGCCAAATCTATGACGGCATCTGTTCTATTTTTCTCACTCCCCACAGTCTCTCTAACAGTCCTACAGTTTTGCCAACATTACCATTGTTTTTTTTGCTTTATTTACAAGTTCAAATTTACACTGTGATAAAAAGGTGTATAGCAAAAAAAAGATTGACAATTTCTAAATCAGCGGCATCCATTTTTGCTTTATCAGCTACCCACACCTTGGTGAAAAAGTCTATATGTTGGACATTCACTTATGTTGTTTACTCAGCACTCTATCCATCAATCCTCTCTGTAAACCTTTGCAGATAACACTTATCGACAGATTTATTCTTAGCTGACACAATTTTGATGCTGTTTAATTTATCTCTTTGAGATGCATCACACATTTATGCCCTAAGCTGAGTCACGGACGTTGTTCACCGGTTCATGGAGACATTTTTCCACAGTGGTTAAAAAACAGTAATGGCAGATCTCACACATTCATTGGATGTACAGGACAAACAAGTTCAAATCAAGGTGGCCCCACTTTGAAATTTACAAGACTGGAAGGCTCTACTCTGTAGCAGATATCACAGGAACATCTCCAGGGAAATGGTAAAATTCATGCCTCTTTTGGTTCAAGGCTGCTATGTCAGCAAACGAGGGGCCAACACATTATCAGGAAGGTAGTTATAATTATATGCCTTATAATGCCTTGTATATGTTGTCCTAAAAAGTTTGAAGTTCAACCCTCCAATTAAAGAAAAAAATCTGGACAATTCTCATTAGAAATATTATTTGAGGTTTTATCTCAAACCATCTCCACTATCTTGCCCTTGTTTCTCTGGTGATTATTACTCAAAAGGATGTTGGTTTTGGTTTGATGCTTTCTCTTTTTACTACTTTACTGTTTATACTTATTTATTTTTATTTTTTATGTTTTTATTAATCTCAGTGCATTTAATGGTGTTTGCATATCTGGGTTTGAAAAAATAACCAAAAATAACCGTAAGCTTTTAATGCTAAACTGGTTATAGGTGATCCTAAGGGCTTTATCACCTCAAACTGTATTGGTTAGGTGACCATATATATAAAAAAAAAAACTATAAATCTGAGTTCTAATGAGAAAGAAAAACAAGACTCAATGATGGTGCATATTACTGGATGCAGAGAGCATGGAACTGTACAGGCTGGATTAGTTGTTTTTTAGGACTCCTAAACCCAATATTTTAGTAAGTTGATTTTCCAGCTTTACCTAACGTAGAATACTTTCTGTACACCTTTGACATTAAAATAACAAACGGCAGGTTTATTCTAGAATTGCACTGGTAGAGTTACTCTTATAGTTGTATTTATCTGTTTGAGTTACTCTTCTAGAGTAACTCTGATATTCTTTTTTTTTAAGAGAATTTTCATTCATCTGTTTTTAGATCAGGAGAATTATTCATAAAGTGAAGAAGATTATGGACAATACAGGGCAACAAGAAGTGTCTTCAGTAAGAGGCTTCTCCATATCCGGTGCAGGACAGACAGATACAGAAGAATCTTGCTCCCTACAGCTATCAACACCTACAACAACTAGTTAAGAGAAAACAAAACATGAATCACTAAAACATTTAATTTCCCTTTGGGATAAGTAAAGTATTTTTGAATTAAATTGAATTCATTGACTCAGAAGGCAATGAGTCTGACAAGCATTCCGATGACAAACTTGAGCAAAATAAAGTAAAGATGAATTAAGGCGGATGAATTTGTCTACATATAACCTACTGTCAGAGATTGACATATCTGAAAAGGTACATCCCAGTTATGTTTGACACAAATGTTGTCTAGTTCAAATGGGATTAGGATTTTACATGACAACTCTTTTAAGTCAGATTTCCCAACTAAGTATTCTGGCACCTTTATTTGAATGAATTTTTTTTTTAAGATCGAATAGTAAGAATCAAACTGCTGAGCAGTTGATTCATTTGTGAGTGAAAATAAACTTATCCAACTTCAGTGTTCTTCTGAGTTTAAGAACTGAGTTTTCAATTGACCTAATCCTGTCCTTTTGTGGTTTAAATATAACCTGCTCCTAATGAATTTCCAAACAATACAAAAAATTAAAAAATTAGCTCAAATGAAATATGACACTAAAGTATTGTTGCACAATGGAGTTCAACATTTAAAATTATCATACTGATTTAGGAAAATATTAATGGATAAAAAGACAATTGCCCAAGAGGTTTATGAAAGAATCAGCAGAGGTCCTACAGGACAAACTAATTATAATGGAGAGTTCAGGTTTACTATAAAAAGGTATTCTTTAGTTAAATCCATTAATTCTAACAAAGGGTTGATATTTTCTTTGGGATTTTCCTTCACCTTGTACTTAACTTCTAATAGGATTTTGTTAGGCTTACAGTTGTTTCAGGACAACTTTTGAAGAAGGGAAGCTTTCAAAACCTAAGCACTAAATCACAACCATTGATTTAACAACTTATAGAGTCACCTTTAGCAGTGGTTGCATGAAACAGCTGTTTTTTTGAGGGGCCTTTTTACATAGTCTCCAATTGTTGTAGAACGATTTTGGCATTCCTTACCAAACTGATGTGTCTCTAACTGTAAGATCATTCCGCTCACATGAAAATGCAAGCCAGTTAAACAAAGCTTCAACAACGATGGGAAAGCTTTATGGAAAACATACTAAAGCCCAATCGTACCTGAAGCAGTTGTTGCCTCATCAGTAAAACCTTAAGGCAATGGTAACGTTTTCTACATCAACCTAGTAAAGCTGTTTCAAGGTGAAAACAGACAATGTTAAAGCCCTCACTTTCTGTAGACAGAAAGAAGAATACGAAAAACAAAGTGACGTTGGCTGTGAGTGAAGAAGTTATCTGATGACTTGCAGTTACAAAAGCAAATGTGTGAGTTAGCACAAAGAAAAGGTAAACCAACTTTTTGATTATGTATATCATGCTGTGCATGAACTTTTGAAGCTCATGCTAGCACATTGATTTGGAGGCAGTTTAACTTAAGCATGTTTTCTCTTTCAAGCTGAACATAAGCAAACAATCTAATGGAAGATTTCTCTCTTTACCTTCATACAGTAGGCTACAGACCAACAACTGGTAGTTTTCATAGATTATTGCTGTGTTCATCTGTTAATGAGGTTGGTAGCAGGCCTTTATGTCAGGGTTCTGTCGTTTGTGTGTTTTGTTTTGCTTATTTTTCTGTTGCTACTAGATGTGGCTGTCATAGACTGATATCTGCAGTTGTGCTTTCCTCACACCTGGCACTCATCTTCACATCCCCTGGACTGTATTAGGAACCAGTTTCCAGTTTCTCATTGCTTAGAGTTTCACTCATGCTGTAACCTAGAGCTTGATAAGTTCCTTAGTATTTCCGATGCCTTCATTTAGAAAGAATCACCTGACTGAAACATTACATGTGTGGGGTTTTTTTTGTTTTACTTTTTTCCCTTTTAAGGCTACCTGTAAAGCACCTGTGTTCCTCTTCAGTGCTCTACTGGATCTCTCTCCACAAAGATATTCATATTTTCTTGCGTCTTGTAAGTTTCTGCATGTGGGTTACATATTTTACTGCCAACATGATATTTTGTCCATCTTTATGTTCCAAACAGTCTTCGATTTTGGGAATAGAATGCACAGTGTTCTACCCTCTAAACACTAGGGTTAATGTGTTGCATATATTCTTGACAGACTAGAGAGGCAGATGCTCGTGGAGGTAAGTGATATTTCCCTTCAAGACAAATCCAGAACACTAGTTGGACAGCTGCTAATGAGCTTCCTGGATTGACAGATGGTGTCACATCAATCGTGTCTGTTCTCTGATTCCTTTTGGTGCCTACCATTCTGTTGTAGACATGTTACTGCATTTAGGATGTTGTCCTCCTTCTCTTCCCTATTTGGGCCAAGCTTTAGCAGTTAGACAGCTAACCATTTAAAATCTAGAATATTTTAATATGCAAAAGAGGTAATTGTCAACTCCAATTAATCCAAGATAGCCAGAAACACTAGACTGAAAAAAACAAGCCCAGATCAGCATCACTCCACCACCACCTTTAATAGTTGGTGTAAGGTGCTTGTACTAATTTTATGTATTGGGTTATCCCCTGTGACAATCAAAATGCTAAATGATAAAGAGACTGTTGGAGCTCTTTGGTAATTTATTTTAAGTCTGAAGAAGAATTTGTGGGGAACACCTCTGTAAAATGATGTGCTTTTCAGTTCAATTAGCCTCCTAGCTCTTGCAAATTGATGGTAGTAGCAGTTGCTTCTCTAAGGTCAACTTCGATTGCTTTTCCTTTGACAGTGTATTACACACATTCAGAGGTGGTAAGGTTTATCTACTTTCTGCCTTATTACTCTACACTTCCCATAACTGTAGGTATTAAGATGTCAGACCAGAAATTAGACAACATTTTAGCCAAGTCCATTTGTTGTAATGTAAGTAGTGCAGACAAAAGACCTTTTTTTTCAGTAAAGAAAAAATAAAAAAATAAAACATGCAGTAAAAGCTTAGTTGTGCTGGTAGAAAATCTGCTTATGTTTAGCTTATTAGTTGACTCTACGGGTACAGAGCATGATAATGAATATTACCCTGAATGCACCACTGTTGACTCAAACTGCTAATTTCATTTTACTGTTATAGAGTTTTAGGGGAACATTCAATGTCTGACACAAAGTGGCATTAAGTCTTTCTGGGTTGGAACCTCTAAAAGGTTGTTTTAATTGGTTGCACAAATACAATCTTCTTTATGAAAAGTGTAAAAGTTGGACAGCAAGGGGCCATAGACCACCCACAAGGAAGTTCTATTGTTGTGTTCTATTAAGAGTTACAGAAGGAAAAAGCCATGAAACACTATTTGCACTGTTCTTCAAAGTTGAATTTATGAAGAATGTTAAATTAAAATATGGCAAAGAGAAGACAAAGGCATGACTCTTTCCCAACCAAAGGTTCTTAGCAATCTGTCTGAGTGAAAAATTGCATCTTTTCCCCTTTTGCCCCACACAGATTGTTTCTCCCATAAATCCCCTTTGAGACTGTATAATTAATTGAATGCTACTTATTTGTCATTAAAAAAACCTCACAGCTAATGCCCGAGATTATGAGAGAGCCATTGGTAAAATCAATCTTATTAAACATGAGGTGATTTGCCTACAAGAAAACCTTCACAGATGAACAATTTGAGCTTTCCTTATACCAAATGACATTGAAGAACTATTTGTAAAATTCTTACTTAAAATTCTTCCCTAACTTAAACCTACAGATTAAGCCGTGTAGAAAAATAATCAGTTGTATCACTAAAAACAATAAAAATACGGAGAAGTGTTTTATACAGTAGTACAAAACAAAGCAGTTCTTAGAGGGTACTCTCTCTTGATGAGATCTACATAAAATCCTGCTATTTTTTTAAAGCCTATCAGAGTGTTCTGATGATGCTTAGTTTCAGTTCCAGTGGGTTTTGTGAGTTAAATTGGAGCCATCTTTGTTAACTTGGAAAAACCATCCCTCAGACATACATAACTTGTCACCCACATACAAAGCACTTTTAGGAACTCTACCTAAAGGATTCACCTCACACCTGCCCTCACCTGACTCACACATTAAAGAGGCACATGACCAAAACCACCCTGACGAGGAAGTTCAAGACCCATCATCAGAACCTCCCTAAAGACCATCAATCAATGCTCCCCAGGTGACTGCTACTGGCCATTTTTTTGGAGGGATCAGAGCCACATTTTGTTTCTTTTCCTTTCTTTCCCTCCCCATAATTCTTTTGGCACACCTTCGGTATATTTATCTTGGTGTTCTCCAGCTTCAGTTAGAACCTTAGAAGCCTCTTGGATTACAGGTGAAACGTCTTCTAGAAAACATCACATCCAGTTGCCCAAACTGAACTTTCAAACTTGACCATGACCTGGATGACTGAACACCTTCAAAGATATGTCTTTCTCTCTTATCACAATTTTCTCACCAATCTCTTTGAAATTTAGGTTTTTGATAAACATTGTGTTTTATTTAATACCAATTTTTTGACTTTCATCAATGGGCCATTAATCTATCAAAGTTATTCCTATAAAGGAAAAAAAAAACTGCAGACTTTATAAACAAGAGTTGGAAAGTTGAAAATGTTACATATAATTAAAGGCAACCTTTATTGAAGTTTTTTTTTGACACATCAGTTTTTAAAAAAAGTTTTGATGTCTAAAATACAGAGCTCTATAACTAAATATATCTTAATTAGAGGGGTAAGTTTATTAAAGGGAGAATTTGAAAGGACAAAAAGTTTTTGAACTACTTTCTTTTGTTGATTTTGGCAGCACCAGAAATAACACCTCAATAAAAGATGCCCAAATGTTATTATGGTTTACATCTAACTGTCTCACCACTTGGTGAAGTGGACTGGACATCTAAATCTGCTGTTCTCATGGTTCCGTCTCAAATCTTGGCTAAAAAGGAGGAAACCTTGGCACAATGACTACTGGAACCAGCCTCAAAAACAATCTGTGACAGGACAGAGTGGCTGGGTTGTCTTACCCAGGTTAGTTGCTGTTTAATGGGCTTTTATTTTAGATCACTATGAAAACCAAATTGCACATGTAGAAAAAAATGGCCTTAAAGAAAGATATTGAGTGACACTGAACAGAGCAGTCCATGGCAAACAAACAAAGGAAAAATTACAAGAAAAAAACACTCAAGACAACTAATAGTGACAACATGATCAGCTCTTTGTTTTGATTTGTCAAAAAAACAAAACAGAGCAAAAAAAACAAAACAAAAAAAACAAAAACTTGCAGCTAGTGCAAACTTGTCTGGTTTTATACATTTTTTTTTTCTGTTTCAAAGCTCAGCAGCTTTGGCAGCTGGCAGTCTCCAAGGTTAGAGTCACCACTAGGACCTGGGCAGCAAATCAAGCTAGAGAAACATGTCAGCTCAATCTCACTGGACAGCTAATGAGAAAAATTGATTCTACAATATGTTTTCATCAATTTCTACAGATTAGAGTGACAAAAGAATGCACACTTTATTTTATTTTATCTATTTTATCAATCTCCTGCTTGAGGCTACATTTAATGTGAATAAATAAAAATCAGTTTAAAGTATTATTTTAGAGTGTAATATTTTAGAGTTTAAAATAATCCATGTTTAATTTTACATTTTACCTGTAAGTTTTCAATTCCAAGTTAACAAAACAAAACAAACAAAAAAAACTTTAAAAGCATTTTTTTATGGCCATGGCACCTGAATGATTAATTTACCAAACATTACATCAACCACTTTTATGTTTGGGACTTTTTACACATTGATATGCAGATGATGACAGTAATTCAATACACTGAGTAACCCCTAAATCTTTGCAGTTGTAGGTTAAAATATATTTGTCTTTGAATTTAAATACCATTGAAATGACCCTTCCAAGTGTTCATCTAACATGCCATCCACCAAAGACATTTATCATAACCATTGCTGCTAGGGCAAGATTGGATCAGCCAAGCGGGGGGCATACAACAGAGATATACGCCACTTCTGGCAAGGCACTCCAACTCTCCATAGGACTGGTGTCATTCATAAACATGACAGATTAGCTGTGATATTCCTCCATTTACAACAAAAGTGAAGGGAGTGAGGGTAGGAGAATGAAAGTAGAGAGGGAGACTTAGTGTTGGATACCCCTTTGGGGTGGTGCCAGAATGGATGGGTAAAAAGCAAGATGAGTAGAAGAGATGAAGCAAGAAGGGCGGAGAGGGGGGAGCTTTCTTTATAGGCCTGACTGGGCAAGCAGTATGGCAGGCAAGAAGCCAGGCACGAAACTCTATTCAAGCTCAGATTTACCCCCCGACCCCCACCCCCCATCAGCTGAAAAAGATTTAACTTTTAAGTAAAGATCACCAGGAAAAACAAGGCATTATCTCCTATTATTTCAAAAAATAAACATTTGAAAAAACATTTGCGTGTTTTTTGTGAAAATTTTCTCATTTTGTCCATGCAGCCCATGCTCAGCTTACACAGTAGCAAGAATAAACATAACTATGATCTGAAATCAATTATGTTTAACCCACATATTCCAGGATTTTTCCTGTTTCACTTTATTTCCAATCACAATGTCCCCACAGCTCTTTTTGAAACTCTGTCCAATGAGAATGCATTATACTTTTATTTGCATCCAAGCAATTCTTTAGGTTTGAAATAATGCACACAGCAACTGTATTGCTCATTATGCATCGCCGCAACTGTCCTTGAATATTTAATCACGACTCTTGAAATTGTAACCTATTCTCTGTCAGATAAAAAATAGGTTGAATACTTTGTGGTGAGAAGGATTACAAAGGAAAAAAAATATTACTGGTTAGGCAATAGGAAATAGATGATAGAAGGTTGGCCCACTTCATATCTGATAACAGTTCCAGTTTTGTTTTGTTGCTACTATGATGTAATCATTCTTAAGGCTATTAAAAAATATATAAATAAAATTTGTATTTTTAGCTGCATGAAGTCCACTTTAAGAACACTCTTCTTTCCAGTTCTCCTTTCAATTTTATTTGGCAGTTTCTCAGCCTTTATATCATCCTCTTAAGTGTAAAACAGATTTACCAATAAAGATAACAATGTGGAAAGCAACAGAAGCTTACAATCAACTATTGAAAGATGACTCCTATTTTCATTGACACTCCTGTCTTTTTGAAGTACATAATGTAAGATGTCTCCTTGATTTTCATGTGTAAAATTAATTGTCTAAGACTGGTAAGTAATGATTAAAATGTATACCTGTTTCAGCATTTTCATGAAATCAAACTGGACTAGGGATTGCAGGAGATGTTATAGTATTAGAAAATATATTCTCATTGTTCCTTTAGATAAGTTTTTAGTTCTAACAAATTCAGGATATATTTCAAAATTACACATGGGCTGTCAGATATTTCTCATACAAATGCAAAATCAGAGTATAGTGATATTTATGCCTGTGTTGTATATACGGTATTACCTCATAAAATGACATATAATCATTTGTTAAAATGTCTTCACATAAACCTCTTTGAACTTTTATCACTTGCAGAACTTGCTTGAAAGTGCAAGATATCATTTACAATTCATGGCTCGAGATTGCTCAGTTTGAATATGGTATAGCATCACCCTAAGACAAACTAAGTGATGTGTGGGATAAATGTCTGAGGGAAATGGCTTCATAGGAGCTGACTTCTCTTCAGGAAGGCAGAACATAGCACCAAGAATTTCAATTATTTATCTAGCTAAAAGCTTGGTAGAGAACAAGCAAAGTATAGGGATTATTCATGCTTGCTAACATCCTGCAGAGAGGACCTTTTGGCTTTCAAAGAGCCCTAATGGAAAATAGGGTTATGTCAGACTTTTCAACTTTAGCCCGCAGACACAATAACAACAGTGACTTTGGGAGATGGATATCTCAACATGTGTCTGATCTTATTTGACCATGAAAACAAAGACACTGCCACACATTTTGAGATTTTCTATTTCATGTAATACAAAACCAGAATACATACTGTAACCGTATTTCTTCTTTTTCAGTCAAATAGCTAATCCCACCCTTCCTTCTGCATCTCTTTCCAACAAAGTTGTTTGGTTCTAATTAGCAAGCACCCATAGATAGCTTGAGAAGTTTCTCAAGATCATTAGAAGCATTAAGGATGACCCTGCAGTATCCAGTTAATCTAGTAGAAAATTACTCTGGAGCCACACTAAGATCAAAGGCACTAATATTAGCAACCCCTTGACTACCTGGCTCCAACTTATACACTCCACTGATTCTATGACCTTGTGTTTCCTTAAGCAAGGAAATATTCTTCCAGGAAAATTGATCAACTTTGGCCAAAAAGTATTTCAGAAAGACACCGAGTCCTGTGTGGCTCACAAGTTTCTGATTGAGGGCAGTTTAATTAAAAAGGGTAAATAAGTACTTGCTGAAATGACAGACCTTTACAAATCAAGAAAGCAAACAATCAGCATTTATTAAAAGATAATAAAAACTTACTCTAATCCAAACTGTGTTTAAATGTTTTACAAGGATTTAGACAATACCGTTGCTGTTAAGGATGCTGCTTTAACATAAGCAAGCAGCAACCACAGTAAATAAAAACAATTTAGGCAGGGAGCTGTAATACAATTTTGCATTGTATCCCCTCAAAAATAAACTTTTTCAAATGCATTTGGAAAGCCTCACAAAATGGCACAGAATTTACCTCTTTACCTTCTCCTTCAGAAAAGTTGTCCTGCTTTAATGCGTGTTTTATGGGTTGAAATGTAATATTTCACACAATAACAGTTTAACATGCACCAAGTGAGCTGGATCGTTTTCTGTTTATCCGTTTTTATTAGCAATCATGGTTGATGAGGAAGCCTGTTTGAGCAAGTCGGGACATGGTCAAGGGCAACGTTTGACCATATGTGTGGGAGTGACTCTGGAAATGATTTCCATTTAATAAGCCTATAAACTTTCAAGTCGATTTTGTGAGCATTTCTGAATTCTGATATTAGCTCCAGCCTGTTGAAAACCACATAATAGATTTTAGAGTCACAACTACAGAAAGATGTAGGAGTATCTTGTGGATATGATTACAGGCTCCACAATTATAATAAAGAGAATCAAATTTTTATTTTTTTCCACACTAAATCTAATCAAAAAGCGGACAAAAAGTATTTCCGCCATACAATTCCTCATTCTTTTCTGCAGCTAAGACGGGCAATCTATCTGCACCAAGCATGAGAGAACACATACCTCATTTGTCAGAATCAATATTTATTATTTCTGGATGCCTTTCACTTTTATTAAAGTGAGCATAGAGCTACGACAGGAGCAGCATTATCTATCACAGTCAGAGTGAAGTTAAAATGCCTAACAGGCTCCAGCAGATGTTTTCTCACACACTATGCAGACTGTTAACGCTAACATCCATCTTGCTGGCAGTGGTTGCGTTTTAAATCATCCTGCATACTATTTAGATACTGATTTGCTTTTGTGATTAAACAGAAAGCTTAGGTGGTGGATAAATTTTTTTTCTTTGAAGAAAAGATCAATTTTTGTGGGGACATTTAATCTTTTGAATTGCTTTATATTTTATGAAATATTTAATGGACATGATGATAATAGAACGTCTTTCAGTGAGACGTTCTCACTCACTCATTTTATTTCTCGGCATACTAAGGTGCATAGACTCTGAAGTCGCACGCAAAGCATTAAAGCACTTCTCACTCATTAGCTCAAGATTCTGTAGGATGAATGTGCCATAACTGCTGAAAAAAAAAAACTTTTGAGGAAGGTAGAAAAGGAAATATATATATTTTTTACATTAAAGCCATTTTCAGAAGAAAATTGAATGTTCCACACGGCAGCTCAGGTCTTGCCATTTACCGGGTTTCTGCCACTAAACCAGGGAATTGTACAGTAGCTGCTGGCTAACTCCTTTTTTGCAAGCCACTGATCATGAACACAGTAATTTAACAATGGTCACTCGCTTCTTCTGGATGCTACATTTGCTCTGACTCTCTGAGATAGCTGACACAGCATTTATCTTCCTAAGTTGTTTGAGCAGGTTCTTCTTCATCTCACACTCTACTTGTTAACAGAGGCTAAAAGGACACAAATGAAGTGCCTAAAATTAATACTATTAATGGTAACTTCTGATTTTTTTCTTTATATTTACCAGACCTGTGAGTTTTAATGGATAATTTACACTTTAAACAGAATTTACCATCATTACAAAAGGAGAGTAGCCACCCTTTATATTCTAGTGTTCTAATTTTAGGTAGAAAAGCTTTAAAGAAGAAGACATAAAAATAAATTCACCCCAAAAATGATAAAAAAGTCACATCCTTTGTTAACATGTTAAATATTAATGTCTTCAGAAGCAAGGTCAGATAAAGACTGAATAATTAGGACTTCCCTGGAACAGTTGCCCTAAAAAAGTACATTCTCTTTTAACCAATCAATGAACCAGAAAATCTCTAAAAATGCCATGTGGACTGAGTAAGACAAAATGGAGATAGAGGATAGCATCTCAGCACAAAAACCTTACCCCAACTGTTAAGCACTTTGTACGATTGAAGCAGTTTAGACACAACACCAAGGAAACTTGTAGCCATAAATTTGACGATGACCTAATCTCTACATCAAAGAGTCTAACATGAGGCTTGCCAAAGAACAGTAAAACCATTGCTTATGCTTGAATATCATTAAAGACGAAATCCTAAATGTTCCAGATGAAGCACAGATATACTCTGAATACTGAATCTGAGAAGTCTGCAAAACTTAAGGAAACTTGTGTGGGGATAAATAGCTGCACAACACAGTGATTGTGAAGATGTATTCATAGAGTTTTCCCACTACAGGTGTTTCTACAAGCTGTTTGATCTAGGGGTGTATTTAGTTAGTTTCTTTTACAGTTTCCAAGGATTTGTTTTTTGCGTGATGAATAATGACGATGTAAATCCTTTGAAAAGCTGCTAAGATTAGATCACTGTTCTGATAAGAAAGTCCAAGAACAGAAGGAGGGTGTTCTTTCTTTTGAAAATATCAGTACGGTAATAAACTACTCATAGATATTCGTTAGAAGTGTGCACATTGAAAATGCATTTTTACTGAGTGCAAGAACATTCCTTCAACCAAAATGGCAACAGGAAGTGGAGTGCATCTATTGTATCTAAATAACTGATCATGTAGCAGCTTTTTCACTGAGAAGCAAAGCATTTGTCGTAACTACAGAACTCTGACCGCGCCGTCGCACCATTCCATACAAATGGAAATGATGCTTTCTGTTTTCTCGTCACAGGAGAGCAGCTTCCCATTTTCCGCTCCTACTGTCAAGTTGAGCACAGCTGCATAAGTTTGTTGGCTTGTGTGCGGGGCAACAGGAAATGGCTGTTGACAGCATAATGGGACTATGAAGATGCAGCATAAATCCTTAATCATGCCTGAATCATGAACTGCAGCACTCAAATGCACACATCATTCTGCTGGAACTATTAGCAAAGAGGCTGGAACCAGGAAAAAGTGTCACGACCACATTTTCCTAAGTTTGTTTCTTCCCTGATAGTTAATAGATTTCCAGCTGTGCTAATACTGTATGCTGATACTATTGTTACAAGCTCAGCAGGCATACTCATGTATATGCAAATATGGTGATAGTGTCTTCTGGAGCCGTACTTATAAATGACATCAGAAAAAAAGCCAACTTGATTTGATTTGAAGGAATGACAGCTATCCACATTTTTAAACATTTTCTATGTCATGCGGAATTATACAGAAAATCTGAAAGTTATATTTAAAGTCTCGAGTCATAAGGGAGTCTGGTCAGCTCACTGTAAATTAAAATGGAGAGCTGAATAATAATAATAATAGTAAAAGTGAAATAGCCAACCTGTATCTCATAGCGTGGCCTGGCAGATTTGACTCAGAACATCATTACGGTTTAGGGTTCTCCATCCATGCAAATCATCTCTCCAAGCCTGGAAGTTCATTACTAATGGCAGTTCTCATCAAGTTGGAAGACCCATCCGAATAATAATATGCCCCCCCCGTCACCTCCAGTCCCCTTTCTCTTCATAACGTGACAATTGAAACAAATGTAGTTTTTTTATAGGGTACTGGTGAGCTACCCAAAGCAGATGCTTTGCAGTTGCTTCCATTGAAGCCTAAATGAACTAAGTGAACAGTCACTTTATATGTATTAGACAGGGAAGAACAACACTTATCTTTATTTGTTAGACTGCTTTATCTTGCCAATCCTGTAAAACACACTTCTTTTGAAGTTTATTTTTCCTTTACAAAAATAACAAAAAATTGGGGAAAATAGCAGATTATGCTATTAGATACGGACAGTGCTCAATCTAGCGCTTTGCAAAGATTATTTTTGGACAAAAAATTTTTTTAGCCTTCTAAACAAATCCAGCTTTGACCTTGGCTAGAACCTAAGCCATATTATTTGTCTGGATAGCATCAGGGTTTTGTATTTAAGCTTTTTGGTGCTGAAACAAAAAAAAAAAAAAAAAAAAAAAAAAAAAAAAAAAAAAAAAAAGTTTTACATATATTTATTTTATTGCAGATATTTTGCCCTTTTCCATGAATAAAAGTATATAGTGAAGGAAAACAACACTGCACATCTTACCTTGCAAGCAAGATGAATTGTCGCAAGATTTGTAAATTCACAAACTCCTGAAAATACATTTAGCCAGGAGCCAGCAGAGGCGTTGGGCTCGATACAAACATTTTTTGGACCAATGAAATGAAGTCATGTGAAAACGTCAACTAGAGGCGGAAGGCTGAAGCAGAAAATACATGGCTTGGCAACTTATAGCTAGAATAGTAGTTGTTTTTTTTTGAAAAACGAACTAAAGGACTCAATTTTTACCTTTGTGGATGGGAAGATGTTTGCGTGTTCCTCTAAACTGGATTTGGTTTGATATATCATTTAACTTCATTAGTATCACTTTCTACTGGAGGATTTCCAGATCGATACAGCGTAGAATTCAGAAAGAATTACACATATCAGTTTGGCTTATGCAGGGTTATACATTATTTTTTTAAGTATAAACCTCAGCTTAAGTTAGGGTTACTGTGTCCTTCAGCCACCAATTCCTGCACTAATTTGGATTTAACCAAAGTTGATAAAAAAAAAAAAAACAAAAAAAAAAAAAAACTTCCTTTCCACTTAATTTCAAATCGAGCTCTAACCAATGTTGTGGCTCGCTACCAACTCAATAATTTTGTGTATTAGCTAATGTCATTTTGTTTAAATGTATTCCATCACTACTATAAAGACATGTTCAGACAAGATTTCGGCAAGTGGAGTTGCATGCAGTAAAAGTAAAGCACGTGTATTTAAAAAAAATTTACATAATTAGCTGAATCATTCACAAGGCTGGGATTTTCTATATGTGGGAGGTAATGTAACAGAGCCCAGCTTGGTATTTACAAAAAGAAGAAGAGGGGGAGGAGAGAGAGAGAGAGAGACAGAGAGAGAGAGAAAGCAAGCTTTCTGCTGTTTTTCAATTTTTTTTGGTCGCCAATAGGCCTCTACTCACCCTCAATACATTGATGGAATAGGAGAAAAAGCAGAAGAGCAAAATGGAAATGGTAATAAACATGCTAATGCTAGGCTGTGAAGCCAGGAAGAGCAGCTTCTATCGTCCCTCAGCTATCTGCTGCTGCTGGTGGGTGGGTGGGTGTGTGAGTTTGGTGTGGGGGGGGGGGGGAGGAAGAAGGGGAAATGCAGAGATAAAGACGGAGTGAGAGTGAAAGGGAAAAAGAATTGTGTGAGGTATTGCATGGGAGCACACCTGCACACACAGCGTGCACTCTCTGAGAAAACAGGAGAGAGCCGCGTGTGAATGTGCCCACCTTTCTCTTTCAATCGGCCCCTGGAGACTGTGCAAAGGGCCTTTTGGTGGCTCACTGTTGAGATAAGAAGAAAAGGAGGGGGATTCGTGGTGTTGGTGGGCCTTCAGAGAGTTGCAGAGCTAGCTTTTTATTATACGTTAGAAGCACCTCTTTTAATAGAAACTCATTTTCTATGTTGTGTAATTGCATAACATAATGGAGCCCAATCCCCTTTTTTTATCATTACTCCAAAGCTATTTTCTCCATTCACAACCCAAACAAGTCATGTTTTAGAGAGATATTACACTGCCTTTTTGAGTTCAGGGCTCCAACCAATTTTCCTTTAAAAGGAATGCTATTTGTAATCAAGATTAAATCTTATCGAGAGCTCATTTTAAAACGGAGACTCATCCAGCTTGATATTTGCCATGGAACTCTTGCCCTGACCTTTTCTGCCCAGATTTTGAAAGCGTGTGTTTTAGCAGCCACTGATGACCAGAAGACAAAGCCTTAAACAACCTGCGGCTAACAACAATAAACAGGGAACCTGTTAATCGCACAAAAATTGACCGGTTTATTTTTATAGACGGTCGAATTAATATCAAAACTGAAATGCGGAGATGAAAAATGACTGATCTGAAAATTATTGGTGAGCTTTTTTCATTAAACCTCCACAGGCAGAAAAAAATGAATGACAATTTGCATAATTTAACTGGCATCTTAATTATTGTGTCAGGAATTTCTATACAAATGACTTAAGCCACTTAGGAACAAAAACTTACACTGCAACACGGCTAATGGACTAAATCTTATCAAGTTAGGGAACACAGCGCAGCCAGATTCGAAGGCGGGGTTCATTCGCACACAGCGACAAGAATTAAGAAAAGAAAACCATACAGATACATCCAACCTTACCTGTTATAGATGGAGAGACATGTGTGTAACTAGTGTACTGTATATATGCTCTACTGCTTTGTTTTTTTTTTAAATGTCTTCTCTTTGGGGCTGTTGAGAGAAAGACCTACCACGTAAAACAGTCAGCCTGGTGGTGGCGCTCGTCTCTCCAACACTGTTGGAGGCCACGCACTCGTAAATGGCTTCATCTCGAGGCGTGCGCAATGGCTGAATTCTCAGCACGGAGCCAGAGCCGTCATCAAACTCTATCACCTGCAGGTGCGAGAGACAGGATATGTTAAAGGAGATTTTTTTGTTCACAATGAGTGAGGGACCTTCCACAGAAAATAAAAATAAAGAAAATTAAAGACAGGGCAACAACACTGATGGGTCTTGACAAAATGTGCATCCTATGACAGAAAACCTACCATAATGCTAAGTCTGTTTTTGTTTATTTCTGGGTATTTACTGTTGGCCTGTATGCAGAACATCTTAATATCTATGTAAGGGCTGAGTCTTTTCAATATAATGATATGAATTTATTTTTGCCAGATTCGGCATGGGCCACAATGAGAGTCTAACAGCATTATAACTCGGCGTAAAAGTACTATAGTTTATAGTATTTATGCTAAAAAGTATAGAAAAATTTAGAACATAAACATTAAGCAGTAAAATGTATTCTTATTGGGACTAAAATAACTTATTACATTTAAAACAATAAAATCTATAATTTTTAAATCTTTCTATTTAAATATGTTGAATAATGAATCATCAAATGCAATACTGCTTATCCAGCATACATTGAACATTATATGTATCTATATATTATATATTTTGGTTGCTTTGCTTTATATAGTAAAAAAAAAAACATAAAAACATGATGTTAGCAGTGGTGATAGATATTTTATCACTGTAGTTTCAAACTACTACTGTAAGTTCTTGTAAGTTTTTTGGGGGCAGGAACTATCATCACTTCTCATCACCACTTCACTATCATCACAATTTTAAACAATGACAAATTTTCAAAGATACTTTTCTAATTTTATTCTTTAACCATCCATGTACACCGGTATATAAACATCTATATCCTGTAGAGCACTTCTGGATAGATGCAAACTGCATTTCATTGCTTGTACTTGCGACAGTGCAATGACAATAAAGTTGAATTCTATTCTATTCTAATGAGCAAGAAAATAGGATTAGGGGCATTAGAGTGGTGCTCTAGATTTTGAAAAGAAAACAAAAAACAACATTGCTTACTTTGACACTTTGAAAACTAAACCTTCACTTTTTTAAGCAGCTATCAAAGTTTTAGGCAGTCAGCTGTTTATAGTTATTTGAGGGGCAGGAGAAGGGCAGGTCGATGCTACTTTAGATATCCTGGTCACCCCTGTGTTTCTTTTAGTTTCTCAAAAAACATTATCTTTTGCAGTAATGTCAAGAAACATTTTTTCAGTTATTACTATTTAGAAACTAGATATATATTATTTCAGGTAATTGAACCATGCTTAGTCCACATATGTAAATATATTTTTTAGTGAATGTAACCTAGTGCATTATTTGGAACATATCTAATGTGGCTGACTAACTTTAAGAATGGAGCAGAATATTTGTAATTTTCACAGGTGTTTAATTGCGCAGTGAATCTGGAGTCTGAATTTGCCCCAGTCTTAAAGCTAATATTCAACCTTCTGAAGGGTAAATGCGTCACACTGAATTGTGTCAATGAGACAGAAAACAAACACAAAACAGTTAACGGTGGTACGATAATCGGTTACGGACAGTTTGTACCATGAAGTGAGGTAGTGGTACGAGAGACAGGACCAACTTTTTTTTTGTTGAGACGAACAACACATAAAATGCTTCACAAACAGGTGTTTGTTATAGCTTATTCAGCTATGGTTGCATGCTACGTGTTGTATACTCACTGATTTAAGAATGATCTGTGTCATAACTCAATCTCTTTTAAGCATAGAGGTAGAATCAAGTAAAAGATAGGCCTGAGACCACTTTCTCTCCCACACACAGGCACTCGCACACACACAAACACACTGAGGCCTACAACAATTTCAAAGTACACAGTATATCTGAACATGTTAGTTAAGAAAACGCTAACATTTTACTGGCCAAGCTAAAGCAGTGTTGGCACTCCAGGTGTCAGCAGGTGATGGTAAAAACAGCCTCCTTTCTGGGTTTGGGCCAAAGAGCAAATTAGAAAGGAAGTTGTGGGGCTTCCAGAAGGAAATGGGTTTTTGTTAGAAGATGAGGTGGCAGTGCATGATTGAATGGGTGCAGAATTGTAGCAGCCAGTGAGCCCCCACGGGGTGATAGGTGGATGAATGGAAACTAATGTGTTAGCATTCAGCTAGACGTGCGATGCAAACGCGATGAACTCTGATAAGATTGGATTTCTGTGTGCATGAAACACGTAAAAGATGTAGGGAGAAGTTTCGGAGCTACATTAGTCCTTTGGGACCGAACAAATATAGTAACTATGGAGCAAAAAGAGATCTACAAGACTGACACAGAAATTAATAGAAATCTTATCAGTGCTCTGCAATGGTGTTGTGATGGTCTTGAGCTCAGACGCGGATTAAAGCTGACCAGAAATCACAGCTTCAGCCCAAATAAAGAGGGTTGTATATGCATTTAGAAAGATATGCCACAAAGCAAAAGAATCTTCCAAGTGAAAGTCCCGCTTTCTCTTTCACTTTACATGAAGCTCAAAAATGTGCCGTGATGCTAATGTAAGGATCTAGGGCACACCACAAGTTCTTCTTCTTATCAGTCCAATTGCTTTGCATTTGTAACTTATTCAAATACAAATCTAGCACCATTTCGCTTTTGTTAAAACTCATGCATGTTCTAAAGCCGGGTCAGCATGATTATTAGAGTCCGCTAATGCGTGGTGGCAAAGGTGGGGTGATGAGCGAATGCTCTTGGCACAATGAATTTTCTTGCAAGCAAAGCCAAAAGAGCGGTGCTGAAGCATTCCCATTTTGTCGAGCATTTTACATCAGAACAATAGACCTAATACCTCAAATCTCTGGTTGCTGACTTTCTTCCCCTTCTTGTTCCACACAATCTTCGGCCGTGGGTCTCCGGTGGCTTGGCAGATGAAGGACGCCACGCCTCCCTGCACGCCTGTTTGGTCATTGGGGGTTCTTAAAAACTTTGGCGGTGCTGGAGAGACAAAGAACGAGAAGGAAACAACAAAATGTTGATGAGTGTGTTAAGCAGGTGCAGACAGAGCAAGCAATGTTTTTTTTGTTTCTTGAGCCAACACTAAAACTTAAAAGGAAACAAAAGTTGTAGATCACAGCATGTGGCTCAGAGGAAAATTGTCTTTTGAGATGAATACATCAGATTAAAATGTGTTTGTAAAAAAAGGGAAAGACTGGTGGAGAACAAACATGGAGCATGGGTGTTAGGAGTACAATGTAAAAACCATTTACTTTGAATTAGGAGGAATTCAAAGTAAATTGTTTGTTCATTTTTCACACTCACAAATAAAGCATTTTGATGACTGCAAGCTTTCAGTTTCTTCAAATGTTCACTAGGTTAGACCCAACTGCTCAGCAGGGAACAAGAAAAGATTAATAAAAGCTAAGACTGAAAGACTGAAAAAAAGGTAAACCTGACTAGAAGACTTGTTTGTGTCGAACTGAAACTCTTTCACAACAGAGTCACAGCTCTGCTTTAGTCTTTTAAAGACAATTAACCTTTTTATTCAACTTCTGAAAAGACTATGACATTCTAATAAATTTAACTAATTCATGAACTCAACCTTTATCAATTATACAAAGGAGTAAGACAGAAATCTAAGGCTTAATATTAAAATGACAAGTTTTAAAGAACATTATGTCTCAGCACGTATGCATTTACAACCTTTGTTCTGGTATGACCAAATTACATCATGACATACTAATTGACAGACTGAATTAATAGACTTCATATTTGCCGGTCTGATATGAACCATGCAGACATAAAAGACATGTTTTCTTAATGTTTCCTTGACCAGAGCAAAGTTAAAGGGTGGCATCATTTTCATGCCCCTGAGCTCTAGAGTAGAGTCCAAAATTACCTTAGATGTGCAGAAACTGTTGACTCCATTAAAAGGGGTAGTTTCCCAGAAAAGCTCCACTATCTCTTATTAAGGTCTGTTTTTGATAATCTGTTAGCAACTGTTCACATGTTTTTTATGAGATGCCCTTTTCCTTTTTTAAATAAATGTTTTTCCTTTATTCCTTTATCTATTTGAATGACCTTGTGTATGGATGGCGCACTAGAAATAAACTTGTATTGAGCCTCAGCTTTGGTGGGCGGTGCAGCTCCATCTGCGAAACAACTGCTCCCCTTTTATCAATCACTTCAGTGGGCTGTTAGAGTGCCACACGGCTGCAGTGAAACCAACTGTCTGAATCACCTCATCTGTATGTGTGATGATGACATGTCTTTGTGCCCGTTCTACTGCCTGTGTGACCATGTGTAAACTGATTTTCTCTTTCCTAAACCTGTTTTTTTTTTTTTTAAGATTGCATTACTTAAACATCAACGGGAGGCAGCGGTGTGATTGAGGGATAAATGAACCTGCAGGATTCGTGGAGAGGTGACATAAGGATGTGTGGCTGGCGATCAAAAAAAGGGGCAGATAAACAGGTTGGGCTTTCACAGGGAAAATAAGGCTGAGAAATCACTAGATTTCTTCATGACACGATTTCTTGGATACATTTAGACAACCCAGACAAAAGTCTTTCACTGTCATTCATCTCCTAACAGATATGGAGTACAGTTTACAAGATTCTAGTTCTGCGTGGTAATATCTGCATTTTCTCTCCAGCTAATTTGACTTAGCTGAGATGCGGTACACACTGGCATCTGACCAAAAAGGTGCTGATGGGTAATTGATATGCTATTGGGGCTGTTTTTGCTCCAGGGCCATGCATTACGGCTCGATGCGTCTCCATACGCCGCTTGTAATAGACTTCTACAGCGTGTACGGGAGATCAGAGCTTGAGGTGAGGGGAATTGGGTTGTTTGGGTGGGCTGATGGGTGGAGGGTGGTGGAGCTCGTGCAGGGGGGGGGGGGGGTTTCTGGCCT
>JAUZNJ010032921.1:0-17030 GCA_034780135.1 Jordanella pulchra
CACTGTAAAAAAAAAAAAATATATATATATATAAATAAAAAACAAAAACTACACACTAGACGTGTTCCTGCTCAGCACTAGGAAACTAAAACTCCTCCTGTCTGACATATTCCTTAGTTTTCATGATCCTTTTTATTTACTAAACATCCTCTAAAGAAATGACTTAAGCCTCCAAAGAGCTTCTGGATTTATACTGAGATCAAACTACACATTGGTGGATTATAGTCACTAATTAGGTTATTTAAATAAATATGTCAACATCTGTTCTTGGAAAATATTAAAAAAAAAACCTGCATGTGACTATAAGGTAAGAGAGGCAAGCACTGCTAATGAATCAAACATGACAATGATATGTATCATATTAAAGTGAGTATGAACATGTAATGATAATGACTTTTGAAATGATGATGCTGGCAGTAAACAAGTGGGAAAGATCTTAATGGTTAATCCTTGGGGGACAAACCAAGTGATTAATTTCACAAAAGCTGCTCTGTTACTCTCTTTTTCTTCTGCTTTTCATCTTGTGGATAAAAGAAACAATGGCAGGCCGAAAAAAAGACCGCATTCATCCTCAGTCAAACGATAAAACACTAAAGAGAAAGAGAGAAAATCAGAAGAGAAAAGCCCGTGGAGGCTGCTCCTATCGAGGCATCTGGTCATGCATAATTCCTGCTTATTGAAAGCTTGGCAGCCCTACGATGATGAGAATTTTCTCTGGAGTTTTCATTTTGGGCACTAAACTCCCCAAAAGCTCTTATCAAAAATAAACATGCAAGTCTGTTGCTGCTGCGGAGGCTTAAAAAGCAGGAGCTAGTGTTTTCTTGTTTGTTTTTTTTCAGGGTCACACAACACTTGTGTTATAAATACGGCCCCCAGTCAGGAGGCCTCATGCCAGCAGGTACCTTAACCTGATGCTGCATTACCTATGCTTAAAAAATTATTATTAGAGACATATCGTATGGGGCCTAGCAACAACTTGCTGGTTTTATCTAGCTTCTCCAGTGTTGTGTGTGGCTAAACTGCATAAAATATCTAAATATCAACGGTGCATGTTTGCAGACAACTGCTAGTTCAAATCATTGAGCCAGATTTAGGCAACAGGATGTAAAATAAAACAACCTCTGAACACCACATGGACCCATAAACAATAGTCACCCATGCTCAGGGTTATTTTAGAAATACTTTACCTAAACTTCTTCAGTCTAGCACATTCATTACTTATTAAATTAGTGCATTAATGACATTATTTTCTCATCAAATTCACCACTGTTTCTCACCTTCCAGTCCTCTGAGGTTTGATGTACCCACTCAGAGTTGAACATTTTTTCTCCTCTCGTCACGCTGTTTTAACCTCATGTTGTTGCTGCTGCTGCAGGTAATGCTTTGCTCTCAGAACTGCATAAAATAACACGGCTACAAGGTAATCACAACAATCTGAAGTCCCAAATTGCCACTTACAGACCTTGAATTTGGGTGTAACCCATCTGTCACTAAACTGCTGCACAAGCGCCTTCCACCAATTGATGTTTTCGAAGTGAAAGAGGTTATAACAGCAAAGCAGGACCACCACCAGATGGCCTTTGACCTTCCACCTAGGATCAGAATTTGGGTCTGTGTTTATGTACAGAAACTCTTTTGTGTACACAAGCGGGCTAAATAAGGTCTGTGTGTGGGCCGGGCTGCTGCTCTAAGCAGATCATAGCCCTAGAATATAATCCGCGCAGCTTGCCTTTGACAGCCAGCCACCTCAAAGGCAGCAGCGTGGGGGAAAGATCATCTGCCAAGGGAGGATAGAGTCCTCAAGGCGAGGGATCCTGTTTTTTTGTTAGGTCTCCTGCATCACAATGAAAATAAACTGAGCTCTTCTGCTTTTGAACTCTGAGAACTAAAACTGCATTCATTAAGGATAGGGAAGCTGAATTTATCTTTTTTTTTGGAAGAAAGGCACATCAGTGAAGTCTGTGAAGGACAACCGGATGGCTTCAGCCCCCCCCCCCTCCTTCCAGTGCGACATGAGTCATACATTATGTTTGCAGATATGGCCTTTCACCACACTTATTATCGCTCAGCGCCTCACTTGTGACACACCAAACACGAGATACTGCATAAGACGCTGGAAGGAGACGGCCACATTCATACACAAGTCAAGTTTTCTCAAGTCCAAGAAAATCTCAAATTCAATAAGGCTTGGAATGAAGTTTCAGAAATTGTCATCTAGGTCTTCTATGCCAAAGCGTTTCTGAAGGGCAGCGCTAAAGATTCTGCTTCTTTTCTCAAACACACATTTATTGGGATAAGAAAAGTCTTGGTTGTCCTTCTTATGGTTTTTTCCACACTGTATGAGATTACGTTGATTTATTCGTCATTCAGCTGCATTTGGTTGCTTCACTGTTTGGGGTAAATTATTTGCTTGCTTCACGTCGTCATCAAATCGAAGAGGCTTCTATCGTCTGGCCGATTCATTCAGCTGAATACGGCAGAGCAGGATTTGATTTATTCTGGAAACACAGGCAATGGTGTCAGCATCCCTGAATGCATCAGATCCTCAATAGACGCCACGTACCTCAGTCTGACCAGGATCCAAAGCTGTTATCCCACTGTAGTCTCAGACCAACAGGACAACCGAGGCAAGGCGAGCAGATCTTAGATACATTTTAACGTCAGACTTAACGGTTTGATTTCATGCCCAAATTTAATGATGCTGAACAATAGCAGAAATATTCAAGGTTTCCTATCAGCACATTGTATACTGTGTGTGGGATTCCTACTAATCTCTGGCCTTGAGATTTTTTCTTCAGTGTAGGGCCTGCGGCAGCTGCTCAGCTGGTCGTCTGACCTTCATCCAAGGTTATCCCGTTTTACAAGCAAGGGGAAACTAAAAGAGTGCTACTATTCACTCCTATTTACTATTCACACAGACACACCAATATCTTTTTGTTTTTTAATTTGTGGTTTAAAATGTATTAACTTTCTATTAATGAGTTGTTAAGCTGTGAAAATGTAGCTGCTAAAGTATTCCCTGTATGATTGTCTCAAGGTTAATTCAGTTTTACAAGTAACGGGATGAAGCGGTTGTGGTCGTAATTCGCTGAAATTAATTAAGGAGTCTTTTGCATTTCTTGCTGAAATTTTTATCTGACCAATACGGCAAACTTGAATGACTGGCAAAGTTAGCATGACTTGCTCAAGGACACTTTGTCAGAGGTGAGCGTTGATATGATGTGAATTAAGGCCACTCTGGGCTGCAATTTACTGCTTATGCTATAGCTGCAGGTTGGAAAATTCATCCCGTAGAGAAGAGACAAAGTTAGAGAGAAGGAAGGAGCAAAGCAAGGCTGGCTGCTCATAGAGACAACTTGAGCTTCTGAGCTTCAAGGATGTTTGCCTCGGGCCAGAATGCCCCAAAATATTTAATAAAACATGACGCCCTGAAACTTTCTCTCTGAAAGAAGCAGCCAGAAATGTCAAGCTAGCAGTGAGGGAGTTATATTATGAGAAATATGATCAATATTGATTGTTTCCCATGCTCAGTGATGTTAGAAAGGTCTTGCTTTCATGAAGCCAAAAGGACAAGCTTGTCAGTGAGCAGAATCTCTTCCATGCAAAATGAATTGCAGATAAACAAAATAAAGAGTCATTCTAAAGCAAAGACAGCGCTAGAGTTTGTTAAAGGCAGATGATTGTAAAACAATAAAAGCCCAGAAACTGTTTTTTAATATTTAAATCATTCATTCTTAATAATTTAAGAAGAGTTAAAGAACAGGATGATTTTGGAGGAAACACGTTCCTCATTTACTAATGTAAAAGTCTGACTCCTTTAAAGAGATCAGAGATTCAAAGTCCATATTTAAAGGAAAAACAGTCACATAAAAAAAGAAAGAAATTATTGGGATGTGTCAAACTGTTTTTAACTTAGCGTGGTTAGCATTGCTAACTGAATAAAAACAGGGCAATGATGCTGGAATAATTACAATAAAATAGAATAAAATAGAATCGCCAAATGCAAGCATAAAGGTACAAAAAAAACAAAGAAAAATGAAAAACAAGCAATAAAAAGCAAAGGGAATCATAAAGTTAACAAACTGTGCAGCAAATGTAAAAAAAATCCCAAAACAAAAACTCTGCAGTTAATAATAAAACACTTGCTCTCCCTTCTGGAAACTTGACCACAGCTTGATTGAATGTGGATCAGTTTTCCAAATATGAAAAGGAGCAATTAGTCAGTTTTTCAGGACATCAGCTTTGTCCATTTTTGTGGACCAAACCAAGGACAGTCTGGACATGTGAGCAGAGCCTTTAGCGCCTGATTCAACTCCTGAAAATATGGAGAACAGACAGAACACAAAGAAAAGTCCTGTTTGTTTATCTTCTTTTGTCTCCTGTCTTGAGCTTATTTATTTGTACAGTCTTTGGTTTGAAACTCTGAATGAACAAAAAGAAACACAGCAGAGAAACTTAAATATGTGTTTAAAGTTATACTTAAGTTGATACATATTAAAAAAAAAACGGTTTAATTTGAAGTTATATAAATTGGTAACACAGTGGGTAGGAAGGATGACATCTTCACTCATACTAATATTTTGTTTATCGTTTCATGTTTGTTTAGCAGAAAATCCCAGATGACCAGAAATGGATCCTCAAAAAGCAAATGTAGGCTGCTGTGAATGAGGCTGTTAATGGAGCAAGAAAAAAGTCATTATCTGTTCACTGTTTGGAGAACAAAGTGGCAGCAAGCGTGTTCTTCGAAGGAAGAGCGCTTTGAAAAGCACATGTGACAACCACAGACTTCCTGTTTTTATAAACATCCTGACAAAAAAGTGAGACGGTCACCATAACAACCAAACATGCGCGGCTTTAAGGAGGACTTGAATTGGACAGATCTGGCTGGCCAGTTTTTTTTCATAAACCCTGTGAAAGGATGACTTAAGAGAAGCTAAATGGTTGCTGAGGAGATTCAGGGCTGTTAGGATGTTTTGAGGAAGAAAACTGGAAACAGGAACATGTCATGTTCAATTTTAGATACAGCTATGATAAAGTGAGCATCCTCTGATGTGGAAAAGTGCTCTCACATGGCTGCTCAATACAACGCAGTGCAGCCCGTCTGTGTCTGAGCCATAAAAATGTCACTTTTCCATTTCACAGTGGAATCAAATCAGCATCTAAAAGTTTGCTGAGTAGTTAGTCTGCTTTTAAAGACTGAAGATCAGCTTTTACAGCCATGATATTGGAATCAAGCAGTCACCTCTCAGTAAGACGCTTTTATTAAAAGACTTTTGGCTTAATATTTAACTCATTTAACTCATTTATGTTTTAATCAACCATTTTCAGCTTTATCCTTCATAACAACGAATCTATTTTTGGTACTAAAACCAGTCTGAACATTTTAATTAGAACTCTACCAAATTATGAACATATTTTGTTTTTATTTCAGGTGACAAGCAGAGAACAGGGAAATATTTATAAAATTGTTGTTTACTATATCTACTTTTTAAAATGTCTGAACCGTCCTTAGAACTGCGACTGAAGGTTTGTGTTTGAAGGAGAATTGAAGTTTGTATCCTGGTTAAACATGATCATTAGCAGAACCTTTATGCTAAAACCTCAATGTTGACGTCTAATTTGCTACTAGCAAAAAACAAGAACAAAACAAAACTCAACACAAACAGTAAAATGACTTAATGTCTTAACTGCTGGAAACGGACTGCAGGGAGACACGCCTACCTTTGTACTCCTCACCTCCCTCATCGGACCGCAGGAGATGGTTCCAGTAATTTATGTCCACTGAGATGCTTTTCTGTTCCTCATCTTTGGAAAAGGATTCATCTGAGATAACATCCAGTTTGATGCAGGCATGGTTTTAGACTGACAGGCTGACCTCCACATCTGCAGCTTTTGTGGTAATGCTGTCAGAACCTCTGTTTATAAAAGACAACCTCTGGATATAATGCAGAGCATATGCCCTGAATGTCTACAGGCCTGTTCTAATCAGAACTTGTGCTTTTTAACAGCTGTGGGATTTTGGCATCAACCCTGAGGCTCAGTTTTAGGATGCTGGCAATCCTCATGCATTCCTACTTTCTTTATGTACATCAACACACATTTATTTGACATTTTTACACGGACCATTGCAACAAGGTGCGATGTTGAAATTCTACCCAGAGGTATTGCTCAAAATTCCTCCAGTGAAATTGTGATTAGAGCAGTTTGGTCAAGCAGCAGGATTTTAGCCATAAAGCATCTGCAGTTTCATGCTTCATCTTACATGGAAAGTTTTCTACATAAAAACAGAGACCTGGATTCTCCTCTGTAAACTGCAACACAGGTATGGCACTGGGATGATTTTAGAGCATGCAAAACTGCAAGGCTCCGCCGGAGAGAAAGATATATTATGACAAAGAAGGCTCACTGTGCCTCATCTAAACAACTTCTATTTCTGTGCAAGATGTTCTTGAACCAAACTGGTACATTCAGATCTCTTGGGAACAAACTGATGACAGTAAAAGGCGACAGAAGCCACATGAACACCAAAGCGTTTAGATTAGAACCGGGGAAGTTCAAGAAAAAGATGTAATCCTCTTTAACCCTTATTGATCATTTATACAAGAGCTTATCAGCAGCTTGTGGTAGGTATTTTCTGGAGCGATCAGGGGCCCCAGAATCTAATCAGGGACTCAGTACATCTGGTCAACATTAGCATTTAGGTCTCCGGGGTCAGTGGGGGAGTTCTGTCACACTGAGAAGGCGGGAAAATTGCCAGCACATGTAATTAGATGAGGAGAAACCTCTCCTCTGTGCAGACTTTCCCCCAGTTCATCCTACTATCATTTTCATTAGAGGAACATTTGGTCCAACAAGAAAGTAGCAAAAGCTGTTTAGCATTTTCAATTATCATCCTGTTTACACCAAACATTTAAACATGTTTTATCTGATTTTCATACAACAAACCAAGACAGTTTTATTGTGAAGAAGGAGAAAAGTAATTTACGTTTTTGTACTTATTTTTCCAACTGTTGTTCTTGTAGGTTATATTCAACCCCATCAAAACCCTAGACTGAGTATTTTGCTTTGGATCTGGGGTCAACGTATCTGCAATGGTCTTTGGAGGTATATCTGTTCAACCCTTTCTATTTGGTAAGTGGAAAAGTTCAAGTCCTTTGAATACTTTTTTGCAAGGCTCTGCAAGTCCTCAGCAAGCAGCATCTGATTCCCAGTCTACCCGACAGCACCGGCTCTAAAGCTATGTGATGTCTGCTCCATACTTCAGACTCTTATGAAAACTGCGCCTCACAAATTGCCAGCAGATGCGATTTGACCACATTCCGACATCGGGTTGATGTGCTGCTAATTCCTCTAGCTGAGGTGTCACTGCCGTCACACCAGTCAGTGAGGCTTATTTGCAAATGAGCAAACAGGAGGGGCAGACGACTCGTTTTATGCCTCTGAAGAATTGATCACAGCGCGGAGGAAAACCGAGTGCGGCTTCCCAGCCGAGCTTTGATTCTGTGCCACTAAAACAAAGCCTTATTCTCGTGTTCTGATCAAAGCTGTTTTTTTCCCACATTAGATGCCAATGAGCCTCTCCTGGAGAGATCTGGCACAGACTTAATTGAAGTGGAACACTTTGGAGATCTGAAGGGGCTCCACAGCTGTCCGAGCCCAAGACTTAAGCTGTCAACTTGTCATTCCTACATTTTTTATGCAACTGTGATTTTTTTGTGACTGACTTTGTAATTGTTAATCCTATCACCTTTTGGTTTTGCATCAAATAGTGAGAGAGTATACCTGTGGCACTTCACCCAGTCTCTATGGGACCTTTGTATGGGCCTTAGCCATAAAGCAGCCGCCTCCCTCACACATGCTGCCTTTCTCACACATTTATAGCTCCTTTACTTTCATCTCTTCTCTCCGGGTGAATAAGGAGCAGCTCTTCTCGCCACCATGGACTTTCCTTTGAAAGAGCCATTCATCGCACACGACACGGGGCACCTATAAGCTCAGAAGGCTTCAGCTTCTCTACCTCCTGCCTTTTGGCAACGTGCTTTAAGAGCAAACATTGTCAGGAAAAATAACCTCAAAATTCACCTCGGCTGCGGGCTGAGAGGCAAAAACAAAAAAAGAAAAAATATATAAGAATTGATGAGAGTATCAGACTTTAAACCAGGGTTAGAATAAGACACATCTTTTCCCAAATGAATAAAGTTTCCTTCAAGAAAGAAAAAGGCTTCAACACAATGAATGAATGATGCAACTAGGATGGGAAATCAAGTATAGTATCTTATAAAGAGTTACTTTAAAAAAAGTAGCATTAAAGTTGGAGACAGTTCAGAGGAAGTTTGATGCATTAGCCCTCCAGCCTGTCATGCTTTGATTTATGCAACGGCCAAGCTTTAAGTCAGGGACAGGGATCTGATCTCCCTTCATATATCTTTGACTTGACAGAAGGGAGCAGGAGCAAGCAGCACAGAGTGATTTGCAGTGGCGCTTACCTCCGTCCACAGGGCTGTGGAGACAGATCAGCGGGGTCAGGAAGGCACCAAGCAGGACGGGAAGCAGGGCTCTCATGGTGGGGCTGCTGAACGTTAACTCCTGCACTCTGACGTTAAAGACGTTCCATTCAGAAGGGACTGAATGAGTTTCCAGTTTGGGGGGGATCTGCTGCAGGATACTCCTCTGTGAGAGCGGGGCAGGGCCGGGGTGGGACCACAAGAGGGACGCCCTCTTTTTTTTCTCCCATCTACTGCTCTGACACTCTGCCGCAGATTACATCTATGTGAGGCTAGAAAATCATATGCTGTGCCTTAATGCTGAGCCAGCAGTCAGACACTCCCAGATGAACAGCCTGTAAATTTACACTAATGTGTGAAAGAAAAAGTCCATCTTATCAGCATCTCATATGCTCCTTGTTAACAGAAGTCTCTGACAGCAGTCCTGTCTCGCTGTATTATGCTTAAAATCTCTTTTTCAGATTTCTCAAACTCTATCCTCTTGTCTTATTGTTACCAGAGTGGCCCCTGGATGCCTGCTCAGATAAACCAAACATTTTTAATTATAATCAAATCATGTTTTCTGGCTCTTCAAACACTTTTTCTCTTAGGCTTCCCTTAATCAATGTCTGTCTCTTCTGAGTTGTTGTTTAACAAACCCTCGGCCGAAGCTAATGAAGCTCAACACTGAGCATCGAACAAGGGTGGGTCATTTTACATCTCCTTTCATTTTCACTGTGTCCATCTCTGGCGGAGGGGCAGTGGAACGGCGCAGGGTGGTCCCTGACGCTCCAATCAGACAGGTTTTAATTGAGGTGAATGCTGACACTGGTTGTTCTCCATCTGCCTTTTCTTTCTTTCACTTCACAAGAGGATTTTCTGCCTCGATATTAAAACTTGAGCTTTGGTTCACTGTCGGAAACCAGAGGATCCAATTTCATCCATCACTCAGTCGGTTGGTTCGTAAATTATTTCTCCCTTCGTCTCACGGATGAAGTTAGTATACAATTAGATTTTCTCTGAAACTTTTTGACTAGAGTGCATGAAGCTCAATTAGACTTTACTCTCAGCTGTGCGCACAGTCCTTCAGAAATAATTCCCCTAATAACTGGGATGTGAAGAATAAAAACTAAGAATTGTTAGCAGTTTCTATACGTGGTAAATTTTTCTGTATTTCAATGTTGTCGACATGTTTGAAAGCATAAAATGAACTTTTTCCATTTAAACTGATTCCTCCTATCTGAAATAAATCGCAGCATCAAGCATGTAGTCAATTATTGTTCGTCATTCATTTGACAACAGCAAACTTCAATACTTTGATGTGAGAAGTACTTATGGAGTGGGAGGAAAAGCAACCTGTCCATCCATCTTACTTGTACACGCAGAGTCACTGGCAGGTGGATTGACTGAGAAACAGGTTGCACCCTGGACAGATCCTCTGTTCATCGCAGGGCAAAAAACAACC
This sequence comes from Jordanella pulchra, assembly GCA_034780135.1. NCBI lineage: Eukaryota > Metazoa > Chordata > Actinopteri > Cyprinodontiformes > Cyprinodontidae > Jordanella > Jordanella pulchra. The sequence goes on from JAUZNJ010032921.1 coordinate 9,949, forward strand.
GTGCAGACACATGCTCATCCCTAAGGATAATTTAGAAATGCCAAATAACCCAACAGTCATGGTTTTGGACTGTAGAAGGAAGCTAGAGTACCAGGAGAGAACCCAACCATGCACAGGGAGAACATGCAAACGCTATGAAAAAAAGACTGTGGGTCAGGAATCGAACCCTGGACCTCCTTGATGCAAAGCAACAGGCTACAAACGGTGCCACCATGCAACCCTCAAATGATCTAATAGGTCAAAGTTTAGAGCTCTCTCAGTGAGAATCAGGATATGGAGCTCAGAGAAAGAAACAGAGAACAAAGGAGATGAAAACATAAGGCACCAGTGACAAGAGAGGGAAACCAAGCAGCTTGTATACAGGGGAGAGTTCAGTGGAAAGGTATAAAGAGCAAGAATGAGGTGGTAATGAGGAACAGCTGAGGCTAATGAAGGTAGAGACACAGCAGAGGAAGAGAAGCAAAAAGGCAGAAGCAGGCAGAAAGAAACATATGGAGGAATCAAATAGAAAATATTTGAATATACAGAATTAATGATAATTAATTGCAATATAAATGCAACAGTTCTGATGAGCTCAGAGGGTTTATCAGAGACGATTAGAAAACAAACCCCAATATGAGAACCAAAGAATACAGCAGACAGGCCGGTGGAAAAGTTATGGACCAGTTCAAAAATAGGGTTGGATCAGGAAATAATATCCCGAGCTTTGTTCAATCCATTAAAACTGAAAAAAGAAAGAAAAACTTGACACAACTGTAAATCTATCAAGACACAGTCTGGGCAGGAAAAGTATTCAGGAGAGAAAAAAACCAAAAGGCAACTAAGAAGTTTGATTTAGGCAGGAAATGACAGCAAGATAATGAAAAAAAGTCATTTAACTTTTGTCTACCTTCTAACTAAACATAAGTTGTAACATCAGTGATTGCAGCCAACAAACTGTTTTTTTTGTGTTTTTTTATAAAATTATTGGCCTGAGATGTTTCTTCTGGTATTTTGCAGGTTTATCTTCAACAATGAACTCCAAGTCTTTGGCGTTTCCCTTGTTTCTTGTCATCAGGCCAATCATTTACTCACTGCACAGATTCTCCTTCAAATTCACTTCATGGCTCAGGTTGAGTCCCTCCACAATAAAATCCTTCCTTCCTGTCTGTAGAAACATACAAAATACAACAATATTAGGTTTCAATCTGCCAAGGATATGAATCGTTTTGGCCCAATCATGGTCTGTAGCTAGTGCAGAAAGCCATTCTCTTCTTCTTAGTGTTCATTGGAGGTTTGATCATATATCACCTATAGTGGCTTCACATCATTGGCATCATTAGTCTATTGGATTTGCTCTGATAAGTAGTAGTGAAGGAAGCCATCTTTGTCAAAAAACAAGCACCAACACAAAACAGAGGGTTTCACTGCATGAAACTCATTTCAAAGAAATAATATGACCAGTCTGATCATGTAAAGTAAACAACTCAAACCAGAATAATGGGTTCAAGCGATCCAGGAAAATGTCGGTTGGGTTGTTGTTTTGCATCTGGTTCTGTATGCGTTTGGACGACGGGGACCATGTTCTGTGAAACAGCAGCGCACCAACTACAGGCTGCTTCTGTCTTATGAGTCCTGCGCTGCACTAATCTGCCATCATTGAAAAATATCTCACTTGTTTCATCACAGAATCGGTAAAGAAATGTATATCGAGGTTCTTTGGTCCAATGAGACTGAAAACGTTTCTTTAGGTCGACATGAAAAGCGCATGAAAGACGCACCACGAACATTCAGAATAAATATAATATTATTAGCGAAGATCAAGTATTACTATTTTCTGCAAAACTCTAACAACAAGAAATCACAAGTGCAGGCGTTCTCATAGCTTTGAATTAGCAGTTTAGAAATACCCAATTTGAGATGCCATGTTGCTTCGCTGATTTTAATGTAGCTGAAAAGGCAACTTGTCAACCCTTTGCAGTTGACCTGTATCTGAAAACATGTTGTTAGCGGCAGAGGAGTTTATAACAAACAGAAAGGACCGTTCTACCATCCACTTCTGTTTCAATGGAGGACTAACTGTCCCCTTTGTCCAGAGAGAGGCATGAAAAACAAACCAAAAATAAAAATTCAATAGCCAGAACAAACATGCGTCTAAATGGCAGCTTTGATCAGGTGGAGACAATTTGAGGAGGCGGGGCTTCAGAACAGACGCACAGGTTGGAGGCTTTTAGCTGAACAATGCAACTTAGTATAACAATAAAGTTTATTTAGTCATGAAGTTAAAAACAGCGCTGTTTAGTCCAGCAACTAGTTAGCAACTAGCTATCAGCTATTAGCCGCTAGCTGTTATTCTACTCAGAACTACAAGCAGGCGACCATAAGCTTCTTTTAGCTCTGTTTTCAGATAGATTTTCCATTTGCTTTATATTGTATTTATTGCTAGTATATCAAGGATGGGGGAGGTAGAGGTATCCTTTTTATTTAGACAGAACAGAAGGTCCCTCACAGGCTTCCTTAGTAGTTCTCACACACTTGGCAGGGAGTCACCGGCTTTTCGGGTTGCAATTCATTCCTTAGATTTCAATCTCACATGCTGAGGGTTCAGACTTTAAAGTATGGCAGCTCAAAATATTTGCTGAAAATTGTCAGAATATTTAATTTAAATATAATGTGTACAATTTTCTATTACCCCACAATGATACCTCATAAAATTCTTTTGAGATACACGGAGGGTTGAGGTTTTATTGTTGCAAAATGTGGAAAAGTTAAGGTGGTAAAAACACTTCTGCTAGGAGCTGTAAATAAGCCCTCTATCCCCAGGTGCCAATCTCTTTTTAAAGTAAACAAACACATAAAAACAGTGAAAGTGGAGCGGGCCTTTCAGCTCTTTAACTCCAAGAACGCATTAGCTGCAGTGTCCGCAAGAAGAGCTGTAAAATAACACGTGGCTCATGCAACAGGACACTGTTTATTGCAAGCAACCTTTCCTGACACTGCAGCCTCCTTGATTATTTCAGCATGACACAAGCTACAATTAAAAAAGGCTTCCTTTGAGCCTCAGCCAATGGTTTCTGCAGATGACATGCTCTTCGCCTCCCTGAGGAAGCATAACTTTCCCTGGAGGGATGTCACCCACTGAAATGAGTGGGCTCTTGCAGCATGTGAGAGGCTTATGCAAGCCACAAACATCAGTGACCCCCTTAGGAGGAGCACATGGATGATGCAAGTGAAGGTGCAAGAATCTGCCTTTACTGTTGGAAGTTAATTCTATTCATGAGAAGTTTTTTAGTTTTAATAATGGATGGTTGTGCTTTGATTAAAGGTGTCCTGTTCATGCTAGTAAACAAGCAGGGTTGTGTTTACTTTCAGCCATGCATACCAAAATGCATTTTATATATCCTGGAGCCTAGAAAACATGTTTAATGTGTCTGCATCCTTAGAAAACATCTGCTCACGTTTTTTTATTCTGAAATATATGTTTGCATCAGCAAAGGATTGTTCTTGTGAATGCTTTCACTGCTGCATTGCTTCACTAAATATTTGAAATGATCTCCCTATAACCTAATGCTCACACTAAATCCTCCTGGTGATGGAAAATAAGTGAACATGTGCGCATTATTTGGACAAAAAGCCCAGCTAGGCTACCCTCTAAAAGCTGCTCTACTATACATGCTTCTGTTGAGTTTGACCCAGACAGTTTATTAAGGTTTAAACACTAAATAAGTTAAAGTCACAAATGTCAGTTAAGGATATTGAAAAGGAAAAACCCCAATAATTAAGATTATGTTTAGGCTGAAATGAAAAATGTGTGTTTTTTTTCTTTATTTTAGCATTAAAATGAGCAGAAATATTATTGTTGATAATAGTTATATATGTAAAAAAACTGAATTTGGATGATAAAAGAATCATAACCCGTATTTAATGTTGTTGAATGTTGCCTTTATCTACATCTCCTGAACACGGGCTGTCAGTTATTTCTTTTATCTCACCTTCTATAAATAGTCCCTTTACAGTCAAACCAAAAGACTAGAATCATCGATTTCTGGCCAAAAATGCACAACCGACATCCTTAACAGAGACTGGATGTGTGTTGTTCAGACTCGGTGGAACAGAACGGATTGCTTTAGTTATTTAAAGTCAGAAGCTCAGGCGCTGGTTCTGTTTGCTTTAAAGGAGTAAAAAAAAGGTTTGCATTTAAAGCATTTAGGATCTATTATAAAACATACTTGATATAGAAAAATAATGCATAAAAAATAACATATAATTCAGTAGCAATAAAAAAGTAAAAGAAGCAGGATGATGATTGTCGTGAACGAGGTATTAGTCATGCAGTAGTCACTTTTCCATCCTTTTTATGTACACAATTAAATGATACATTAAATCAAAATGTAAGATGGATAAAGTTACCCATAGCAGGAAAACCAAACTATAAAGCACAGAAAAAGCTATTTCTATGTGCTCCTTAGAGCCGAAGTTACAGATTTCCTCCAAAATGTCCTTTCAGTGCAGCCTGCAGCATAATTTCATTTGAAAACCTGTTAGTTTAATAGTCCTTTATCTATTACTGCATAAAAGGACATAAGGCAACATTTGCTTTGTTTTAGAGATGCTTGTTTATCTATTACAGGAATATAAGTTTACAAATTCAAACAGGCAAGGCTCTTCATATTTCACATTCTGTCCTTAAAGAGATTAACCAAACACACAGTGTGCTTCATCATGCTTATGCTTCCTGTCATCCTCTCCTTTTGTGAGTTAGATATCACCCCCCCTCTCTGTCGCCGCTCCTGATGTTCCAGACCTTCATGTAACTAACCAGAACCTTGCATGAGCAGAGAGATGACAAGAAAAGCGGAGGCTTGTGATGGCGATCAGAGTGAAGAAACACAGATCCATGTTCTGTTCTCAATAAACTTTGAAAGCTGTGACACACTTATAGCTGCGTTTGCATGTGAGTAGAACATGAGTTTCACATGGTGACCTCAACAAATACTATAAAAAACCATGCATTGTAAGAAAGTAGCAGCAGCAGCAGCAGTTCTATCCTAAATTCACTAAATCATCATATTTATTTACCAATCTCCTTTGTGGGTTTTTTTGGACATCTTCTTAAAATGTATTCTTATTTTTCTTTTATTCAGCTTTAAGAACATTTCCTTTAATAACCCCGTGTATGTCTTAAACTAATAGGTTTTCCTATTATGTTTGAACATTGAATAGTTTCTGTTCTAAAACTATTTAATCTAACCTTGTTTATGATGGAACCTGATAAAGACGTTTTCTCGGTGTGGCAGAGCTGAAGGTCCCGTTCTGTTTATTCCCCAAGGCTGAGAAAGCACAGATAGCAGAAAAGCAGAAAAGAAGGTTTTTTGGGCATCTTTGAAGGTTTATAATGCTGCTATAAAAGCAAATATTTCTCCCTGTCTGCTGTAGAACGGATACAGAGTGTTGGTTTGGACACATGTCCAATTATTGAACAAATTAAATGAATGCTGTGAGTGATGGCTGCTGATCGCTTTCTTGTTAATTAGGGGTAATATTTTCTTTTCTTATCACATCTTTACCAGGGGTGCCAACGACTGCTGTAGAGTTTATTTGCTGTGATATTTCTTTACCACCATGTTTAACCAACTTTATATTCAGAGGTGTTTATTAGCTTAGATTTTTCACCTTGATAAATAATTCTTCCCATGTTGCCAAGAAGTGAAAAGGTTCAACTTTATCCACTGAGTCTCGGATTTCATCTGTTTGTTCCTTCGTTGCTTGAGCCAGAGCACCACTGGACTCCAGATTTGATTAAAGGACAGAGGTCAAGTGTTATCTGCAACCCTTCTTTTTCATCATCAGGATGGAAAGTTTTTCTAAACGTCTGAAAATCACAGTGATCTAGTTGCAGAAGACAACGGCGAGCTGCGGTTTTAATTCACAGAACATCTAATTCTGTTCAACAGTGAGAATCTCCCTTATTTTCCACAAATCCACATTTTTTCTCTGATACAGCAAAAAAGTTCAATTAGTTCAATTGTTTCCTAATGTTCACTTTATCTCTTATTATAGTTGGTTTTAGAGCCAATTAATCAGGATTTACCACAATGACGCCTTATAGAGGCTAAGCCCACCGCTGAGGGGCTGCTTCACTGACACCAATCAGACACGGTTGCTCAGCAGGTGGAAACACTCGAATGCATGAATAAACAGTCTTGAAGTCTTCTTCTTTGCGAATTTATTGCATGTCACCACATGTCGAATTGTACCCATTAGCAGTACATCCCAGGGCATCATACAAACGCCGAGCATAGCAGTCAAATCTGAATGTGTTCCCCTGCATCAGGCAACACCTGAACAAAGGTTCCCCGTTATATTGCTCTGACCTGAATCACAATACAAGTCTACAGCATGACATGACTCAGAAAGGAAGCAGAAGGACACTGGCTCCTACACGCCTTTAACATCCAAGACGAGTCAAACTCCTGAAAACCCTCCTTACGATGCAGATGACATTCCTGTATTTGAAGATGTGTTCTTTTGGCCATATTCACGGACTGAGAGCTGAGCTTTTTCTTATAGATCAATTCAACTCCACCACCATAAGCTGCAGCGACGCTGCCATTAAAGCAGGGCAGCCACAGGTTGCAGAACGGGAAGGTTATGCTTGTAGATCTGACCAAAGCATCACATTACTCTAAGAGGTAGAAAACATACAACAGACAGTCGTTAAGAGAGACAATAACAGAGGGAAGAAGAAAATGTCCAGAGAAAGTTACAGCATTCCAGCTCCGAGTCCGCATGAAAATTCAAGAACATCCTGTTGGTTTAAATTACAAACATTTTGATTTTATTATTTATTTACTATTTAAGGAAGGGTAACCATTAGTTTACAAAGAATGTTGTGTAATGAAGCGCTGGGCTAAACTATGTCTGCAGCTGCAGATACACGTTTGAAGACTTCAGCCGCTGAATCATCATCAGTATGTTTTCTCTGCAGACACTCTAACTGTCGATCTTTATAGCATAACTAGTGCTTCTCTAGCTGAAATACTCCTTACTTGATACGGTTCACTCTACAGATCTTCCTCCAAGACAGAAAGTGGAGGTTCTGC
>JAUZNJ010032921.1:20907-38490 GCA_034780135.1 Jordanella pulchra
TAAGATCCATTCATTCATCCAACAACAGCAGAGGTAACTACTCATATGATCATTAACAGGATTAACTCAGCATCCAATCCGGCAAAGATTCCTCAAAAATACATTTTAAAAATAAACCGAACTAACTATAGGGTTAAAGTGACATGAGACACATGTTACCATTAATGATGAATTAATAATTATTAATGAATTCTGCATATTATCAACTAATCAAAGAAATAAGGATAATCTGTAAGTATTTATACATGTATATGAATGAATAGAGACACATGTGTTTATTGTTCTGTATTTATATACAATGAGGTAAACGGACATGTGTGTTTGTTAATACTCATTCTATATTCTATAGTTTTATTTTTATTACACGTTTGTTAATATAAAAACTATACATTTAGCAAACATACAAAATATATATGAATAGGGGGTGCGGACTAAATAAGCTGGTTCTTTTCTGGCTGTTGAGACCAAATGTGAAATATATATTTTCATACATCTGGATTGTGCTTCAGGATGATGGTTTTCTGCTCATCTATGGAAACTTTATTTAGAGAAAAAAAAATTACATCCCTTAAACATTTGTGGAAAACTATGAGAATTTATTCATTAATGCCCACTTCCATGGAGATTACTCTTTAGAATTACCCTGTTAACTAAAATCTATGCTTCAACATCAACTTTTGTTGTTTTTGGTTGTTAATTTATAGTAACAATGCATCACAATATAAACGAATGAACAGAAAAACAATCCTTTGTGTGTTTTCTTCATGTTGGATTAAAGTTTGAATACATCTGCAGTGACCTCAGCCTGTGGGTGGCAGTAAAAGGACAAACACAAAAGGAGGATAACTGAAATGAATAACTGCCCTCTTTAGTGACCAATGTGCTTTTAAAAGTTGGCTGTTGTTGGTGCAGTGAAAACACTTCAGGTTGGATGCATGAGACTATAAAGGCTTTTCAGGGAAAGAAAAAAAACAAAAACGTGTTTTGATCCCTCACCTGAAATCAATAAATTACGCACTGCAGCGTATTAGCAAGCTGGAAATTCTGCATCTTGTTTCTGCAAAACTGGATTTACCTGATCTGCTGCACAATTTGTTTACTTAATCATCTGACTTTTTGCTGTAATAATCTTCTTCTATTGATAAAGCAGGAATATTAGCTGTTTGTAGAGTTCAAATGTATTAATAATTAGTAAAAAGCTGCATGAGAGCAGCTAGCAAAGTTATGGTTAGTATTAGCAGCAGGAAGAGGTTCGTGTAAATAATGAAATGAGGTGTGGGTAATAGGAAGACTCTTTTTTTTAGACTTTTCTTTGATAGAGCCACAACACTGCAAGATATCTGCCTACTGCAAAATTTAAATCCATGCTGCAGAGGGTCAGAGGAGAGCTAACACCATCACAGCTCAAACATAATGAGAAGGTACCTGTTGGATTGTATTTTTCTCAGTGTTAGAAAGGCAATGAATGTAAAAGAGAATTTTTTTTCAAAAGTTTATTCTAATTGCAGCATAATGAGAGACTTACCAAAGATAAAACAAAACACACATCTCAGTGGGTTGATATCTGCTTTTATTCCTGATAATAACAGCCAATAAAACCCCAAACTCTAGTTACTCAGATTAAATATTACAGAAAAACAATAAAACAAGATTTTTTATACATAATGTACGACAACCAGACCAATCATGAACAGCCAGACAAACACTGACAACCTTCAAAAAGAGAGTAAGACAGAAAAGCTATGCTAACGACGTTGAATGTTCAAATGATGTATTCAAGCAGATCTATGGAAAGTTCAGAGGAAAACAGTGTGATAGAAAAAGGTGCACAGCAGCACAACAGCCTTCAGGCTTTCCTCCACTGACAAGCCTTATGGAGATGCATAATTTATTTTCCAGCAGGACTTGGCACCTGCCCAGACTGCTAAAGGTATCGAACCCTGGCTGAATGACCACGGTGTTACTGTGCTTGATTGGCCAGAAAGTTGTCCTGACATGAACCCCACTCAGAATCTGGTTTGCTGAGAGGAAACCAAAGCTTCCTGGGTTTTACATCTGCAGAGACACCGGCTGATGACATCAGTTTACACAAAATTCTTTGATTGCACTAATTAGTGTTAAGATAAAAAACCAAAAGTCCCCAGAATAGTTTATACCATAGAGGCGCAGAATAAAATGTCATGTTTCCCTAAATAGATCTTCAGGTGATCATACACAGAGCAGATCTTTAGTGAAAGTACAAAGTGATTTACATTTTCAATCCAACAGACAACATGTGCAAACCAAGCAACCAGCATGAATGTCTTCATCAATTCAATTCAGCTTATTTATAGCACCAATTCAAAACACATTTCATCTTAAGCCACTTTAAAGAGACAATTCGACCACGACATCCTGGCAGATTAGTTAAAAGTTTTCCAAGGAAAACCAGCTGATTGCATCGACTCGTTGACTCAACGGTAATCCCTCACACCAAGCATGTAGCGACAGTGGGGAGGAAAAACTCCCTTTAAACAGGGAGAAACCTCTTCCTGACAAATGAAAATCAATATGCAGATCATATTGTAAAGACCAAAACAGAGGATGTGCAAATGTCAACATTTACCACATATTTCACTCGACGCTGCAGTTGTTGCATCTTATTTAGTACAACTGAAAATCAGTTCCAAACACACCCAGAATAATCTGAAGTTATTGGTGCAACGGCAGAGGATGCAGAGAGAATCTGTGTGCATGTCAACATGTTTCAGATATAACAATAATAGGTTAATATTAATAGAAAACAAAACATCTAGCAGGTGGGCACAAACTAAAGCAGACAATCTTTATGCTATTTAATCACAATGATGCACATCTTTTAGTATTACAATTGTTATTTATTACAATTATCACCTCATCTTTCTTTTATTCTCAACTATCAATACTGTCAGCTATAAAACTGGTTTGTAAGTCTTAACATTTGGGCTGCAATATTTGGAGATCATCCACTTATTGTGCAAACGGCCAATTTAGAGTAACTTATTTGAATTGTTGAAGATCAGGCTCTAAGTGGCCAGAATGGAGCCACGGCAGGTTCTGAGAGCAGATGATGCTCTACTGCTCTGTGTAATGAAAAATGATACCAAAGTAAGAGAAGCACTGCATCAATGTTTTATTAAAGTGAAAATAAAGTGTTTGATAAAAAGGCTTATTACAAACTGATCATAAATTCTGATAAACTGTTTAAAATGATGTGATGTAAAGTTACGTGTGAGACCTACTGTTTACGGTGGATTATCTTTACCTCAGAACGTCATAGAAGGCTCGGATAAATAGTAACCCTGCATAAAAACAAATACGTTAATATGAACATGAACCTTTACTGTTTCTGCGTCGGGTGTGTTTTTGTTTCAAATCAGTTCGCTCTTCATTCAATAAAGTTACTCATAGTGGGTGGATTTAAGGAATCTTTCCTTATATAAAGGCTGGAACTCGCTGCTTGCATCCGTTTCTGTCACCATGGCTTCCAGCAGAGTCTGTCGCAGCGCCACGACATTAACAAGCAGAGTAGTGAAGGTTAATGTGTGGCTGTTTACTCTGTTAATGTAAATACTGTCTATTCATCTCTACTGATGTTACATCACAGTGATGCAGCTCCTTCACTTAGTACAGAGAACTCCATAGGCCAACTTTTGTTTTTAAAAAAATCCTCTTTTTTGTTATAATCCAACACCAAGTCAAAGTCATCAGGATTTGTTTAAAGCAACAATCTGATTGAAATCTATATATTTTTGATATGTTTTTAATCATTTCAGACTAGAATCATCCCACTGTGTCTAAAGTTATAAGCAGGCTATGATCCAACCAACTATAAATCACAACCTGATTCCTTCCAAAGTCACTCCATTCAAACACATTTTTATCTGCTTCTCAAACCTCAGTCTCAAGGTCAAAAAGTTCACTTAGTTCCCCCCCGATCAGGTGTATCTGCTGTAACCAGAAAATCAGTGCTTGTCATTCCACCTGTCTGAGGTCATAAGATGGAGGATCAGAGCTGGCTCAGATCTCGCTGCGAATAGTACGGTCAGGTTTTTGTTAACTAAAGTTCTGCATAGCTGAAAGCATCCATGTTTCCATCCCTGTTCAGCGCTGTGGAAGGACTGCAGGCAGTCGCTGCTGTCTCTAGGCAGGCCTGGTTATATAAATCCTGCAGTTACATAACTTTTCAGACTGGAGCATCTTCTGCTCTCTCCCCCGAGTGAGACAACCTTTCACTTGGCTCTCGCCGTTAGTTGTTGCATCTGGAGCATAACACTTGCTTTTTATCATAAATTACAGACTGTTGGTCTCGACACGAACCTTATGACCTAACAAAGAACAGACATTCATTTTTAAATCTACATCATGTTGCCTCACAGTCGTAGAGGCCTTGTTTTCTTGTTCTCAGACAGGTCAAGTACAGCAGTGTGGGGAGGTTTAAGACACACTAATCTCATAAATTTAAATCACACGTGTTTTTTCTTTTTTCCCGCCTGCAAAGGGAAGTTTAATGTATCATCTGAAAATGCAAATATATAGAAAAACTGCAAGCCTACCACTGCATTAATGTCTGAATAAACTGCTAAGCTGTGAAAAGCAAACATTCATCTGAAACCAGGAGGTTCATAGTAACTCTGGATGAGCTGCAGAGACTCGGTTAGAAAAAACTTCAATTCGGTACGGCTCCTGATGACATCGTTTAACAGATAGGTGTTTGTCCTCGGGTTTTATAGGACCAGAGTTTCAACTATTTATGCATAAAATACACCTCCTGTGATTTTTGAGGGTAGCAACTGCTTGCTTGCATTTATCGTTTCTGTCCAGCAGAAGCAGCACATGAGCAGAAGGCTTGATGCGTGCTGCTTCTAGGTTTAAGCCCATGCATGCGGGTAAATAAAGCAGATTTATTGTTTACAGTTTACTTAAAAATATAAAACACATAAAATCTAAACTGAAATAGATTTTTACATAGTTAAGCACTGACATTATAGGGATTAAACGGCCTTGATGAGAAATGCAGAACAGAGAACTGCAGCAAAGGAATCAAATCAGGGTAACGCTTTAATTGCTGCACAATTAAAGATCAAATAAAAATGTATTTTCTACAAAAATATGAGAAAGAGAAATTATTGTCTGCGCATATTTATTTACATCAAGCTGAACTAGATTTAGAAGTCGTTTCTAGCTGCTGTGAAGCAGGAAAGCTACTCAGATGCTATAAAAACAGAAAGATTCAGCTTCAAACATGATGAAAGAATGAAAACTAAACATCCAACCAAAGCAGAGATGAAAAGGTTCAGATGTTCCAGGAGGCTCCCTGACCAATCTGCAGTTTTTGTATCAAGAAATGAACAAATACATTAGACTTTGATGCAGATGACGTGTCTCCTTTAATGCATTTGACCTATTTTGAAAATTCCTTCTTCTGAGAGCTTCTTTTAAATGAAGCTTATTCTCTGTGGAATCAGAGCATTTTTACCGCAGAAAGGAAACCTGCTGTGAGCCTTAAAAGGTATTTTTGATTCTTTTTGCCCTTTTGCATCCTACTTGTTAAAACACAAACAATATCTTGAGATGTAACGCTGAGAAACATGTAAACAAATCTATTACAAAGACATTAAAGCTATAAATAATATCTTCCTTCAGCTTTAAGAGAATGGCACAGAATCAAACCGGTTCCCATCTTTGCTTTGAAACAAAGAGAAATGAGGAACAATTAGCTCCAACAGCCACAGCAAAGCATTTGTTATGCTTTCAAAAGCTCTGTGCATACATTCATGAAACTGAGCGACAGAATCAGGATGATGAAAGAGCTGCTGCTGTTTAACTCTGAGGTCAAGCCAGCACTTAGCACTGCCCTCTGGTGGAGGATCAACTGTGCTCTGATGACCACTCATCAGGCCTCATCCACTGCACCCACTTCACAGCCTCATCACAATCATGGCTGTGAACAAACACATTGTTGCAAAGGGCAATGGCCTCCACAGGGAGAGGGGCTGATGAATGCGCGTCTCACCGGAACCTCTTCCATGGGAAAGCTCTCATATTAAGGCTTTCCGTTCTGTGTTCTAGCTGAATACTCATGGAAAGGATCATTATTGTATCAACAAACACTTAGATGGACAAACAGACTCATCTGTCTCATTCAAAAATAAAGAGACAGTTACTGGATTTCTGGGAAAAACGCAGGAAATATAAGCAAACAAAAGCCAATAAAATACTCGTCCCAGGTTGGTATTGAGTTACATGGGAACGAAATAAAGTAAATATGCTTACATTTCACACTGATGTGCACGGTTTGGTTATTTTAAAAGATTTTCATTCCCTTTTATGCATAAAGAAAGTTGCATTAGCAATATGTGAATAATTTTAAAGTGAAATGAACATGATTTATATTTTTTCAAACAGGCCTTTGTTTTCTGTCATTTTCAATCTGATATATGTGGAAACAATAACATAAAGAACAAACATCAGGTCAGACTATTTTCAAACTATTCTCCAAACATTGATAGAGCATCTCACAGAAGCTTTATTCAACTTAAACAGAAAAGCCTGGAAGAGGATCATTAATCGGAGGCAGACAGTCGGTCCAGGGGACTCTGCAGGAGGTGCACCCATAGGTTGGAGAATCCGTTGACAGGATAACGGTTAGCTGTGCACTCTGCAAACATGTCCTTTATGCAAGAAAGGAAAAACAAAACAAAATACAGAAGGGAAGAAGATATTTTTAAAGTTTAACAAAGAATATGTGGAAGAAATCTGATCATTACAATGATACAAATACAAACCCAAGAAACGAATGCTTCATCCAATCACCTGTATTTAGGCACCGGCAGCATGAAGCCGTAAAACAATTCCTAGAAGCCTTAAAGCCACTGATTTATTCTGGTATATTATTTTCTACAAATGTTTTTTTTTTTAAATAAATTCGGTTTAGAAGACTTTAATATAAAGGCTAAATATTAAAATTTCGCAAACTTACAGATTTGTTAAATTACAAAACATAAAAAAAAATCTTTGAACAGCTGATCTAGTTGGATCAGGTGTTTTATAGAAAATAATTAGTAAAAAAAAGAAAAGCAGTAAAGTGCTCAACCAAGTTATAACATCCTGAATACAACAATCCTACAGAGACGCATTTCTGTCACTTGTTTTTACCTTTTGCTTTACTTATATTAAAACCTGGGTTGAAGACTAAAACCAAACCCAGTCAGCTTAAAATCGGTATCATTCAGCAGAACTCAGTTTACAGTCTTTGCTGGGCTGTTTTTATACAGCTTTTATACGCTGAGAGCAGCGGAGCTACAATGAACAGCAGAAACCAAAGCTCACTGCAGACATAAACACTCAGAGCGTCTACGAACAGCAAGACACTAGCAAGACCGGCACCCAGAAACAACTGAGAGATAAGATCATCCACGGCAGAGCCGAAAGCTGCCAGAGTCTCCATTTACCTTTAATTATGCACCCCCCCATCAGCGCAGCTTCTAATTCTAAAATGATACCTTTCTTATTTTTCCACCAAGTAAAACCATTTAGCAGTCCTCTAACCCAGCCTCCCACTGTGACAGAGGAGGAACTGTAGTAGGAATCTGCACACAGCAGAATGAATGGGTCCTAAATCACTGCTTGGAAGTGGAGACGGCTTGCTGGGGTCCCTGTTGGACCCTGATTGCATGAATGATGCCCACAGATCAGTCTGAGAGGTGGATTTGCTCACAGTGTTGGAGCCTCTTTCCACACACACCACAGTGGTGGCCTGATACACTCTTTTTGGACATGTCTGTATGTGCGTAGGCTTGATGAAAAATCACCACCTACCCATGTGTTCTGCCAGAACAGGAACTCAGCTCTGAATGCTCGGATTCATTTTTACGTAGTTTATTTCTCTCCCCCAGCAGACTTTATCTGTCAATTTCTCTCTTTTTTGGTGCATCTTGCTGTCATCTCTGACTGTGTTTTAACCCGAGTCGCTTTACCAAACCCGGCTCTCTGAAGATACCACTTTCTCTCTTCCTCCATGTTGTTCTCGGGCCATTGGAAAAAAACTGGCCTGGGTCCCAGGCCCTCAGGAGGCTCAGAGGCTCAGGGTTGACTGATCGCTGGATTTCACCACAGGCTCTCAGAACGGGGGATTGTTCAAGAAGCTTTTCCTTCCCACTGAGACCCCTGTGGATTAAGGATTCCTGGCTTCTGTTGCAGTAATAAGGCCTCACACTCAGCCAAAAGAAAATACAGCAGTAAAGTGCTGCATGACTTCAACTGTACATGCTGTGTTCTCCATTTGCCCTCCTGGTTTCATTTTTCGTTTCCCTGAATAAACAAAAGATTTTCAGGTATTGTGTTTTTGCTAATACTCAAATGTAATTAATGTAATTTGAATAAAGCAAAGAGTGGCTTATGCTGTCATGAAGAGTGAATACCTTCTCCTGATGCTCAATTTTAAAGAAAAAGAAACAAAACAAAGAAAAATACATTCATCATAAAATAGCCACACATAATTTCACCAGTCCCAGCGACAAGACATGGTGGAGGCAGCAGTATGCTGTGGGTATTCAATACTTTTCAGCAGGAACTGTCACATGCCATCCATAAAGAAACAAAAACACACTAAAGTCAATTAAAGCTTGTTTTTTTTTCTGTAAATACACCATCTGTTAGACACTGGCTGAATAATGGAAGCTATTATAAGAAAAAAAATCAAAATCATACATCCTACAAAACACTGATTGTCTGATGCGTGTCATAATTATTTATTTTTTCCTACAACATATTCTAATCAAAAACGAAACTCTAAGCAGATGCAGACTGTAAGTTGTCATCGACGTATCGCTTGCAAAGCACATTACTTCATTACTGCCTAGACTATATTACATCCATGGATACCGACCAGGCTTCTGGAGCATAATGCATATGTTCCACATGCTGCCCTTCACATGCACTTTATTACTCGCTCAGCACTCTCTGCTAAGTGCCAATAGGTCGAACGAGAAAAGCAAGAGTGAGCCAAATGCAATAAAGTGGAAACAAATTCTGAAGCCAATAAAGACAGCGGGAAGCGAGAATGGTGCAGAGGGGAGAGAGAGGACAGAAAGGAAAGTTTATGATAAGACAAAAACACTTAATGAAAATGTGATGATGATTAATTTACTGAAAACAGCAGTTTGCAGTGAAAGGTTGATAAATTGATGTAATTTTCAAGCTAATCATAGATAGTGTGTTTATTTCCTTGCATCAATGAAATAATTTAGAGAACAAAGAAAACCTTTAAAAAGTATTAATACCCATTAAACCAGTTTAATAATTTTTGATTTATATGTGACATTTTTTTATTATACTTGTACAATAAAGTGAATTATTGTGACAGGGAAAAAATAAGAGAAAATTTTTTTTAACAAGGAAAGATTGTATATTTGATAGTTTTCTTTTTTTTCCTTTGCAAAATATTTAGGAGCATCTGTGAGCATTAGTTTTTATGTTTTGCCAAATATTCTTGATTTCGTGCAGGTCTGTTCTTTCTAACACATGAATATGCTTCCACTGCAGTTCTGGTTGTTTGTGTTTATGGTTGTTGTCCTGCTGGAAGCTCAACTTTCCTTCGTCTTTATCAGCCTCTAAACAGCTTATATTTTAACTGTCTTACTGTCACACTGAAATATTTGTAGTTTTGACAAAAAATAAATAAATCAAGTACTTGAAACAGTTTAAAAATTCGGAGTTTATACCTTAAAGAGGTTTTTTTTTTTAAAACCCATCTTTGCCATTGGGGATCAAGTAATTCACTCCTGTTAATTCATAAGTATAATAACTGGAAAGGATTAAAAAGAAAAAGAAAATGCTTTAAGACACCAAGAAACAAAAGGAAGTAACACAATTCACAACTGGGGAAAACATGAAAGAGTCATGAACCTTCCCAGCAGAGCCTGGTCAACCAAAATTATTCCAAAAGAACATCACCGATTAAACTAGGAGGCAACAAAAAGGTGAAGAAAACTTCTGAAGCAGACCGATTTGCCTCAGCCAAAATGGCCGCCATTGGGGGTTTTTAAGACTAAAACTATAACTGACTTAGAATATTATAAAGCTCTGTCCTAAAATAAAAAAACAACAAAAACACACAAACCTTTAATAGAACGAGACTTGGTGTGATTAGCCGCCACACACGTCCAGCAGGGTGTTTGAGTCACAGCAGAAGCACAAAATGAACAATGAAGCACCACTTTACTTTCTATTTGCAAGAAAAGAGCTCCTGAAGTAACTTCTTCTAGTACAGAAACAAACTAAGCAGATGAACTGAGCCAGTATTCAAGAGGGAATGTGCAGTTACAAACTAAACCAATAGCTTTGTAAAGGAGAATAACAGTTAACCAATGAAAGACAGGAGGGAGAAGAAAAAGTCACTGGAAGCAGCAAACCAGCCAACGCCTCCCTTTGAACATGGTGTCACAGCTCAGGAGAACAGGTCAGATTTTTTTACCATGGAAAAAAAGTAAAATAATAGATTGCTAAGCTCAAGGTGAGACTATTATAACCATAGAAAGAAAGAGAGACAGAGAGTTGAAAGGGGACAGATGAATGAAAACATCTGATGGGATAACATTCAGCCCTTTGATTCAAATATTGCAGAATAACCCGAAACACTTAAAACCTTAAACATATATGGACAGCACACTTTAAAGAGTTAAATGAACGGGGTGTTTTTTTAATCCTTGTCATAATATACTTCAACAGTTGAATTAGTAATAGCTCAGCAAAGTTAGTTTGACTGGTGAGTTTGCAGGAACACACAGCTCTGCTGATGGCTGGAGCTTAAGATAAACAATGTTTGGTTCACAGAAGTAAATCCTCATAATTAAGCATTTCCACTGACGGACATTGTCATGTGAGCCGTCTTCCTAATTGCCTGTTCAACTTGTAAACCAAATAAGAACTGTTTTCCCTCAAAGCCAAAGTAAAGTTGCAATGTGTGACATATTTCCATATTTACTGGGTAAGAAGGTCCCACCTGACAAACGATGACCACCTCTTCTGCTCCCTGTGTCAGAGTTAATGCTGACAGTCTTATGTAAATATCAACAGCAACTCTTTGATTAGTTGTAGCAGAGGATGCTTCTGTTTTCATTGACTGCAGTTATTATAATTGGTTATATAACAAAACGATAAAAAAAAGAAAAGCTCACTCTTATTAGATTTTATGTAACTGACAGAGCGAATCAGTGTACAGCAGGAATATACAGAATTTTAATTAGAGTCTCGGAGAAAGTGAAAAACAAGGAAATTAGAGTTGGGATAAGACGTCCCAACTGAGTCTTGGAACGAGTCTCTGTCAGCTGCCTCCACTGAGTGGGCTACTTATGTGATGTTGATTGGCTTCGGCGCAGTAGTAGCAGTCATCGCTAATGGCACATCCAGAACTCTGCCATTTGGGCTGCAGCTTCGGATGGCTCTCTGTGGCGTTTTTGATGCCACAGCCTCCTCCATGCAAATTGCTGGCAGAGAAGAGCAGCCATTAGCTCTTTATGTTCGACGGATTCCATTAATGCCGAAGTACTAATGAAATCTGACTTTGAATCGCCATCTGAGGTTATGCTTTGCCCTCTCATCATTGCACTGTCTTTATGGCTCAGCAGTTAAGCTGAAGGAAGGGATCTGCATTTTGGATGCAGTTGTGAAGTAGTAAAAATGAAGTCTTCTTGAGTCAGCACTGCAGCCGGTTAATGCAAATATGTTGGAATATAAAGAAAGCATGAAACCGAGTTCAGTACTGATGTGACCAGATGGGAACTTCCAGGTGTGTTCTGCCATTTGAATAAGAGAAGAAATTCCTTTAATCAAGGGTCTCTGTGCTGAAGCCTTCAGAATAAATGGATCTTACAGGCTTATAAGCATGAACAGGTAATTTCATTGTAAGCCGTTTTGAGAAGAAACAAACTGATACCCAACATCCAATGAACCAAAGCCTGATGCCACTTAGTTTAAGGAAATACCTGCTGCTTGTGTTCTCCTGGGATCAACACCAGAACACAATAATAACATTCGAATTAACCGTTTCTTTACACGTTTTGTATCATTACCTTTATGGACTCTCTGTGACACAGAATTGCAAATAAAAATTAAATATAGATTCAAATGATTTTTAAAATTGTGCCGACCTCGATTTAACTGAAGATCCATTGATATAAAATTGGAACTTTTTAGAAAAATTCAGCATTTCATGTTAATAGATTTGACCACTTAGAGAAAATCAACCTATTTAGTCCAAGATGCTGAAATATTATTGGACGTTGGTTTGAGACTTTGAACCAAATATGCTGCGATTAAAAAACACCCAATTGTATATTGCATTTTATTTGTATTTACATACTAAAGTCTAATTATGTTTTACCATTTGTTATAACAATAAAGCTTATTTTTTTAATCTCTTTTATACACACACACCTACACACACACAACTGTAAAAATGTAAACCACTTCACTTCTTTTTACAATGAATATATTCACTATGTGCACAATGAATGGAAAAAAACTCCAATTCACTGCAATTAAATGACAATTGTTTTACATAAACAGCAGCCCAATCCACACAAAAGATGAATAAACTCTGAAATGCATGATGTAGAAAACAGGTGCTGAAAAACTGCAAATGAGGTGGTTATTTATAAAACAATAACCTACTGAACAGATAGAAACTAATGATCCAGGGCAGCTGTGGACAGAAGTAACTAGAAGGGAACCAAGGGAAATGAAAGTGGCACAAGGGGGCAGCAGAGAGTCACCAAGAAATACAACAGGCCTTAAACAGAAGTAGAAATGAAATGCTAGATGGAAATGAAAACAATGACAGAAGGACATAAACCAAGGTGTAACCGAAAACCCAAAGTGAAAAGTGGAACAGAACCAAAAACCCAGAGTAGCAGATCACAACAGTTTGGGCCTTTTGGGAGAAGAGAACATTGTAGAGTTTAACAGCAGCTGGAAGGACGGATCTGTGATCATTACAGGTCTTCACTGAAGCAGCTCTCCAGTTCCTTTAACAGCTTCACTATGGGAGACATTGTCTGACAGCTCAGTCTGCACTTTGTTCAGGAGACGTAGGACAAGACATAGGAGATAACTGAAACCATCTCAGAGTCAAAGAACGTCTACAGGAGCGTTCCTGGCACCCCAAAGATCTCAGTCTTCTCAGTAGGAGGATTCTGATCCTTCCTATAAGAAGCATCCGTGTTCTTACTCTAGTCCAGTTTCTTTCATAACTCATAGCAGTCCGCTTTCCCTACACTCATTCCACACACACATCTTTCTCAGCGGGCCTCTGCTGCCATCAGTCTGCAAAGCTCTGTATCCATCCTCTGTTCTGGGACTGAATGCAGCTGATGATGAAAGAGTCGTCTGAGAACTTGTCAAGGTTGCAGCCTGAGGAGTTGATGGAGAATCTGTGGAGTAGAAGGTGAACAGGACAGGAGCCAGAACTGTTCCTGCAGCACCAACAGCTGCACACTAGCCTGTCAGAGACACCGCCCTTCCTCACACACTGTGGGCCACCAGCGACCAGGATCCACTGGGACAGATGGTGGTTCACTCCTGGCTGTTTCAGCTTGTCCCTTGGAAATGATTGGATTCTGAAAGCACCGCAGAAATCAAAGAACATCTTCCTCACAGTGTTTCCTGGATTCTCCAGATGGTTCAGAGCTCGTTGTAGCTGCATAAACATTTCAGCACTAAACACTAAACGTTTTCTGCATTAATTGAATAAAATACACAACATAAATGTCAGATTATGCTTTTTCAATATGCTTGGAAGGTAATAAAAAGCTTTTTACAACTTCTTTTCATGGGTGCCAGCAAACATTGTACAAGACACCTCAAGAGATCCGGTAAATCAATCTATTCATTAAAACAGATATTACAGTTTGTATGTCCTTTAAATCAGATGAAGCTATAAAGTCTATTTCTGATGTCTTTTGTTTAATTATCAATATCACCATGAGTACATCAGGTGAACTACTGCTTCTAAATATGTGTCCTCTCTATAGTATGGTTAAAGTATTGTGGAATATGAATGTACTGTTTTGTTCTGAGAGTAAGTAAGCTTTAACCAAGCAAGGGACAAATGCACCCCCACATGAATTGTGAATCATAGTTCAAAACATCCACAGGCTATTAAACACTATAAGAAACTTGTTTTACTATCTTAAGATCGTTGTATATCATATGGTGTCATATATCTTTTATGATGTCATATATTTTATCCCTGAAAGCAGAGAAAACAGAAATGAATATTCTATATCTATGCAGTAAATGGGGAGGGGGGGTGTAAAAGCCCAGATATCCAAGAATCCATTACAATTCAGAAGCTCTCATGTTTGAGTGTGTGGCCTTAAATAATAAAAATGTTGCCTTTTCATTCATTTTGAAACGATCGGCACTTTTCTATATAATTACATGTAGTGACTTTGCAATATGAAATGTTTCTGTAGCCACAGTCCTCAGCAGTTTGACCCACAGCCCATTGATGCCTCACAGATGTGGAAATAGTTGAACTTGCATCTTTTTTTCTGGGTTCTGTACAGCAGGCACTGAAATCCTGCAATGCAGGCTAAATATTTTCTATTCTAAGGAGGATGTTTAGGGTCTGACTAAAGTACAGCACAAGGAATAGTTCAATTCTAGCGCTGGTCTGAAGTTATTAATTATATCAGCAGGAGAGTCTGAGACCAACATTGAGAGATCTAAAGGATTCATTCTTTAGGATGAGGAAATTTTAAAATATACAACCTCCATTCATTTTTAAAGAGTAACTGGATGAAAGTTTTGATCTTACATGTTCTTTTTATTTTTTATGCCCGAGTCATGATGATTTTTTACCCCTTTTAAAATGTAGATATCAGGCTTTTAAATCCTCTCTTTTTAATTCCAATCATCCAGTTACAGTCTATATTAAATGGAAACGCTTTAGTCTAAATTCTTTGGTTTGTTGCTTGTAATGCAGATGTAATGAATTGTGTGGTTTAATCTACCCAATATCTGGAAATACTGACTCATCCTATAAAAGTGTTGCTTTGGTATCTTTGAGCTTGGAGTGCCAAACTGATGTGTGAATAAAATGTTGGATTTGCATAATACTAAGCCAGAAGTCTATGACTTTAACATTTCAATAACCTCCCAGCAAATACAAATTTATTGTTGTTTTAAAAGAAAATGGGTAATAAAGTAAAACAAAAATGAGTTAAAAGTCTGACCTGAAATACAATAATATCGATATAGCTGTATCTGGAGAGTCTACATTGAACTCTAGCACTGCTAGAGACTCCAAGGCTGCACAATAAACAAAATACATACAGAGCTAAAAAGGTTCATTTTCTTTATGATTCGACTTCAAATCGAGGATATTCAACGTGTTGGATTATGTTGGCCGAACATGACCTAACCCAGCAGCATAGGTGCTGACCGAGCACACGTCCTGTTGAGCGTGAAGTGCGACCAAGCTTTGCATCATTTCTGCAGATGCAGACCAGCTGTGTCTTATGCTAAAAGCAGGTCAAGTTTAAACACTAAATTTAGGAGCATTTAAGTTTTCTGGCAGTTTGGTTTAAGTTGCTCCAAGAGATTTAGGACTGGAGATCCCTATTCATGCAGGAGAACAACACTGCAGTCATAAAATGCCATGTTTTCGATCAGATCATATTTATATGCTAGGATGGTCCAGTCAAAACCCAGACCAATACAAGGAACCTGAGGTCAAAGTTGAACATTGACAAGGACTCTGCATAAAGTCTAAGATTAAGCAGTTTTATAAACAAATATTCCATTTCTAAATTTGCAAAGATAAACTCTAAAAAGGCTTGCCATAGGGCTAAATATAAATTCACATTTCAGTTCTCAGATTTTAGCTGCATGAGACTTTGAAAAAAAAAAAAAACATGCATTAGTTTCATCTGCTTTCATCTACAAATATTACAGAAAACCCAAAAGTAAGATTTTGGATTTAATGTGAAGAAATAGAAAAAAGTTCACGTGAGATAAAGAAGTTTGTAATGCATTATAAAATCTGAACAGATGTTACACACAGAGACACGTTTCATGCTCTTCTCACACCCTAAAATCCAGGGTTGTCCTGCTGTTCTTCTGCATGTAAAGCATTAGTAGCTCATTATTCATTAAAATGCGACCGTTTTATGATACCATTTTAAACATCTTTGTCAGAGCGTTTCTACATTGGTTTTCTTTTTCTTATGCAAAGAGGACATGGAATAAAAGGTTTAAAAAAAAAAAAAATCACATAAGGCGGCTGGTAGGACAGTAATGAATCTCAGCTGGGGCCCAAGGGGGATCAGCAGGAGAAGAGCGTTGACATTGAAGGAATGAGACAAAAAGACGACATGCTGGCGGAAAAAATGGAAAACCTATGAATCTTCACACAACGATAGCAAAAAATCTTATGTTTTAATAATGGAAACTGGAGAACAATCATAGTTACTAAATCACCCCTCAAGCAAGTATAGTGACAGTAATGCTTTTTGTTTACATCCATGTGTTACTAAAGCAACAGTCATTGTAGTTTTTCTTTACTAGTGACAACAGTTCTATTCAGCTTGTTTATTTAAAGCACCAATCCATAAGATTTCATCTCACTCTCTTTAAAAAGGCAATCCAATCAAATCTTCCAAGCAACTTAAAGGTTTTCTATCCAAGGAAAACAAACTGATGATTTTACAGGATTCTCTTCTCCTGGATGAGCATGTGGAGACGATCCCTCACACTGGGCAAGCATACGGCAACAGTGGAGAGGAAAAACATTCTTACAGCAAAAACCCTCCAGCAGACCCAGGATCAGCGCGAGTGGCCTTCTGCCAATACTGGGAAGAACAAAAAATGATATATCAGAGAATAAGTACTTTATTTTAAAAAGTTTGAGTATGACTAATAAACAGTGAATGAATATTTTATTGACAGTCAAGTAAGAGGGAATTTGTCATTGGTGGAGACCATAAATTAAGCATAAAGAATTCAAGCCCTCAACCAAGCAGAGACATCTCAGCAGCTTTACTTTCCTAATCTCTTTTTAAATGACCAATTCAAAACTGCCGAGTTATAGGTTTGGCCTCTCAGCATAATTGTAATTATATTTTCTATGAATTGTATCCTCAGTTATTATGTAGCACATTAAGGAAAGCAAGCAGGAATTAAGCTGAATTTCATTTTCCAACAATTGTGTTACACAAAAGGACAACATGCAAATGACTGAGTCTAAGCACAAAAAATTACACTTTAAGCTGTGTTCAATTGTTGCCATATACACACATATATATATATTATCTGGCGCAGTGGTTAGCGCTGCTGCCTTGCAAGAAGGTTCTGGGTTTGGTCGCGGCCTGGGGTCTTTCTGCATGGAGTTTGTTCTGGAGTTCTAGGCACCCGCCCAATTGTGTCCCTGGCGGACCAAGCGTCAATTCATACATAAAGAAAAAATAATAATCCACACACCGTATTCACCCTGTCACGGTTAGCCAGGGAGTCAGATAATTTGACAGATAGTTCGGTTTGGACGGTACCTTGACAGGTTCT
>JAUZNJ010032922.1:0-13436 GCA_034780135.1 Jordanella pulchra
TATATAGTGTGTGTGTGTGTGTGTGAAATAAAAGCCATCAGATACAGTACCCCCAGGGGGAACTCATTCTGATGGCCAAAAACCCCCCATCAGATATAAGGTGGACATTTTCATAACACCAAATAGGAGGACACATTTCAAAAACCAGCAAAACTAGGATAAAAACAAAACCAAAAAGAAACGTTTAGGCATTTTTGAGGTCTGCAGGTGCATTCGGTTCCGTTACCAGTTGCTGAGCTGACGTCAACATGTCCACATTGCTGATTTGATTACCGTTCGGTACCGTGGACCAATAAAATGTAATATATTTATTTAACAATTTCATCCAATAATCTGCAACAACTTTGCGATCCCATGACATAATGCATGTCAGAAAACGGATGGATTGATGAAATCATTTTTTATTTAAGTATAGAGAACTTTTGGAATTTACTCTTAAATATGTATACTTTTCACAAATGGGCATCCATCTCAAAGCAACGGCGGATGACGGACAGACCTTTTAAAAACCGGACTGTGTCTTAAAACCGGATGTGTTCCCCCAGTTTAACACAGGGGGAACGGTATCTAATGGATGCTTTATGCTTTCTCCCAGTTTAACACAGGGCGAACAGTATCTGATGGGTGTTTTATGCTTTCTCCCAGTTTAACACAGGGGAAACTGTATCTGATGGGTATTTTTAGGTCCATAGAATATTTGCCAGAAGTCTCGAGGATCATCAAGATGTTTTGTAACAATAATGAAAGAACTTTTTATTTTGTTTTTGGTCATCAGTGGTTCTGGTTTTGGAGTTCTCATTTTATTCATTTTAACCCAGTCTCTCTGATTGTTAAATCTTGATCTCTGATATTGATGGTGAACAATGAAGCCTGCAATGTTTTGGATGTTCAGGGTTTTTTTTAACTTCCTGGTTGAATCTTCAATTTGGTTTTGAAATAACTTTGTTTTGCCAGCCTCTCCTGGGAAGGCTCATCTCTTTTGCATGTTTTATCCAGTTGTCAGGATTTCTATTTAAATTATTAATTACATATGCGTTCAGCTAACATAGATGTTACACAAACAAGAGTTTGACAATGGTAGATTGTTTCTACCATCCTGTTTCACCAGGGAGGTGTGCTCAAAAATGGAAAAAGATACAAAAAAAAGGCCAGCAGCATAATCCAAGAATCTTGTGTTTATGCAGATCAAATTTGTACATCAATGCTCAGACGATAGAAAAAACATTAAATCTACACAGAAGTAGGTGTCTCAAAACAGTTCTG
Source organism: Jordanella pulchra (assembly GCA_034780135.1). Classification (NCBI taxonomy): domain Eukaryota; kingdom Metazoa; phylum Chordata; class Actinopteri; order Cyprinodontiformes; family Cyprinodontidae; genus Jordanella; species Jordanella pulchra. Next base: position 1,264 of record JAUZNJ010032922.1, read on the forward strand.
ACTTGCAGTTGTGAGAAACTTACTTTCAGCAACTGTAACTACATTAAGTACAGTATATCGGAGCTGTAATCAATGTGTGGGCATTGTGTTTGGTGATGCACGTTGGACAGACTGCTTGACGACAGAGAGAAAACAAAGATTTTCTAAATGCCATATTAGTTTTTTTTTTTTTAGAAAAACAAGAAAACCTAGCACAGCCAGAGTCCTACAAGAGGAAGGCATTTGTCATGTATGATTTCTGCTGTGATGAAATAGAGATTTCCTTTCACTAAACTCTTGTCCACACAGCAAACAGGAGAAGGAGACAGGTCTCTGGCGTGTGTGAGTTCTAACATGACGAGTCAAATTAAAACGCTGAATAAAACTTTTTCCACAAACTGAACATGAGTAAGACTTCTCACCTGTGTGAATTTTAACGTGCCTAAATAAAGTATCTTTCAGAGAAAACCTTTTTCCACAAGTCAAACATGGGAAAGGCTTCTCACCTGTATGGATTTTGATGTGTCTAAGCAAAGTTCCTTTTTGAGAAAATTTTTTTCCACATGTCAAACATGGAAAAGGCTTCTCACCAGTGTGAGTTCTCATATGATCAGTCAAAGTCCCCCAAACAACAGATTTTCCGCAAATCTTACAAGACGACAAATTCTTAATCATGTTTGTTTTATTCTGTCTTTTTAAATCTAGACTGTCTACATCGTCATTCTGGCCTCTGATTTGGTGACGCCCCTTATTCTGCAGTGTTTCTGTCCTAGTTTTTGTGTCATGATGACCTATCCCTTCCTGACTTTGGTTCTCGGCATCAGAAGATGTTTGGACAAGAAGGCGGTCCACATTTGGTTCTGGTTCTCTGAAGATTTTTTCCTCATGAGTAGGATTCTTCATAAAATTATTTGACATCTGCTTCAGTTCAAGCTGCTCCACCTCTAGACCAATACGGAGTTCCTCCTGTTCACCCTTTATTTCTAGAAGTTGCTGTTGCCCCTGTCCCTCTTTGAAAAGACACAGTTCTTGTTCCTCTTGCTTCTCTTGCATATGTCCAGTTTCTACATCTTCAAGGCTCTCTGTCATTTGGCACCATTCTGGTTCCTCTTGATGCAAATCTGAGTTCTTCTCCTGATTGTAGATCTGCTGCTCACTTAAATCCTCCTGGTTATTCCAGAGATAATGCTGTGGGAGGTCTAATAAGACAAAGAGAAAAAAATATGAAAGGAACTTAACAAAAGGGATGACAGCAGCTGTAGAGGGAACAAGGGAGCCATTGAAATGTACATGGAACGGGCTGCACATCTATAGTGTAATGTATATTTCTTTTTTTTCTATGCACTGTTTTTATTTGTTCATCATTATTTACTTTTTTGGTGTCTTTATGGACACAGATACAAGTTACATGAAAGAGTTTTGAAGAATGTTTACAACATTTAAGTTCGAGTTAAGTAACATCTATATGAGAAACATGAGATATATGGAAAGTTAAAGAAGCTTACAGATAAACATTAGATTACAGCTGTTTTCTAGTTACTGCGACAGACTGGCGACCTGTCCAGGGTGTACCCCGCCTCTTGCCTGAAACGCAGCTGGAGATAGGCACCAGCAACACTCCCGACCCCATTAGGGACAAGGGTGTAAAGACAATGGATGGATGGATGTTTTCTAGTTAGAGGCCTGCATGTGCTTCTAATCTCTAAATCCTAATAACACAATGGTTATGGGTTTGTTTCAGGGCTGGACGATATGGCCAAAATATATATCATGGTATATTTCTTAATTTGGTCGATACAATATAATTTCAATATCGACTCAGGAAAAATAAAAGCCTTCGAGAGACAGCCAATATGACTATACAAACTTATAACGAATATTTTGCAATGTTTATAAAAATCCCCCAACAAAACATTTAATAAATATTAGCTTTGAAAAACAAAAACATATAAAACTACATGAAAACCTGGAACATCAGTCAGTAACCAATGTTATGTTTATAGACTGTATAGTGAAATATTGAAAATGTGTGTAAAAGTCACATCACCAATATTGAGTTAAACCATATCGCGATATATATTGATATTGAAAGATTGTTCAGCTCTAGTTTGTATAATATTTTTTTATCCAACTGTTGCAAATGTTTATAAGTTTACACAGTTTTGAATAAACCCAGGTGCATTCCAAATTTTCAATTTGTAACTATTTTTGAGGTCATTTATAAGGTCACACCAACTAAATGAACCATGTGTCAGATAGAGAATTTAAAAAAATCAGGTGATGTTTATGGTGCAAACGTTATTGTCAATCTATGTGTACATGTTCATGAATTTCAGTGATCTCCTATTCTTAATCTAAAGAATCCAATTTGCTGATGAGCCTGAAGACTCAGTGGATGGATTTTATTTTATGGAAATCTACCTGCTGAAAGAGGATTGCTTTCACCACACAAGGCAAAACAGGCTTCTCCACACACCTTAAATTAAAGTGTGGATTGATACCAACTGTCCGTTACAAAGCTGGAGCTGGAAATAACTTTTCTGTGTTGGACTGCTTAGCCTGATAGCCTGTAGACATGTTAGCGCTGCAGCTAACGTTTGTGTTCTCTGCTGTTTCGATAAGCAGGTGGTTTTTCTAAGATGGATCATATTCTCTGTGCTTCACAAACAGTATTTTCTAACAGAATATATGCAGTAATTCTAAAGTGTTTGTTTGTGTTAAATTGCTTTAGTAAATAGCAGCCCAGTTAGTACATCACAGAAGATAGCCAATGCACTTGCTAGATTTCATTTTCTTTGCCACGCTGTTTACAGTCTAGGGGTTTCAGCCATCCTTTGAAGAGTGGGATTATTTCTAAATATTAGTGCATTTTTTCTAAATATTTCACATTTAGAAACAATGCTCTGCTTTGTATTGAGATAATCAGGGTGAGACTAGGTAAATAGCTCCTTTAGAAGAGGGCTGAATGAAGAAGTTTCTGGTAAATACTATCTGTCTAATGTGAGAGGAATTTTCCTGAACAAACAGCAAAAACATGCTCTGGAGGGCTCATTGTTAATATTTTTTATTTTTAAATGTAGCATATTAGGGACCCTTTAAGGTTGTGTTCATGGTTAGATAAGAAAACCAGAATTAAAGCGTCCTTTTTTTATACATCCAGATTAAGTTTAAAGGTTAACAAGGGTTGAGGTCAGAATTCCAAGTAAGTTTCTCCACACCAAACTTCTAGGACATGCAACCATGACGAAACAAAATGTTCTCCTTTCAGTGTCACGTCCTAAACTTTTAATAATAATTTGGTTGTTAAAAATTGTGCAAGGTGACGTGGCTGTCATACACAGACCTATATCAGGCTTAAATCGATCACTCAATGTTTAATTACATTCGCTATGTTTTTAATCATAGATGCAGCCATCAAACATAGATCTACTGCACCGTTTTGCGCTTCATCCAACACACTTCTCAGATCAGAGGACTGTCCTGCAGCTCTGTGATCAGTAAACACATACAGTAAACCCCTGACGGTTCATACCTATTCTCTGTAGCTTTATTTGTGGCTTCCAGCAGATTTCCAGCAGTTTTCGCTGGCGATCTATCTCTTCCTCGTACTGAACGATGGTTTTATCAAACTCTGCGAATATTTCTTCAGCAGCAGCGTTCAGTCGCTCCCTGATAAAATGTTTCAGAGACTGACTCGAAGACATACTTGTTACAAAACAACACAAAAATCTAACCTGAAATCAGACAAAGCTAGTCTCAGCTAACGGACACAGAGCCTCTTTCTGGTTTAATGAAAGCTCACACTCGCCACCTGCTGGACAAAAGTAGAGTATCACGAGTGCAAACGGATGATGTTTACAGTGCGTGACTTGGCTCCTTGTTCTTTCTTATCTAATAACTCAAACCTTTGGTTAGGTTGCTGGTCAACGTTAATTTACTCACTCGAAGTTTTCTATTCAGTGTGCTTTGGATCATTTACCTGCAGCAAAGTGTGATTGAACTTAATGTCTCATTGTGATGCTGGAAACTCATCTGTTATTTTTAGGCTCTAGTGGCCTTTATTTCTGTGTTATTTTTGAAAGTATGAACACAGGAAAATAGAGAGAGGGAAAGACATGTGGCAAAGGACACCTGGCCAGGATTCAAACCAGTGACGGCCAGTGTCGAGGACCGAGGCCTCCGTACCACTACACCAATGGTGCGGCACCAATTTCTCTTCACCTCCTTTTCGGTTTAATACAAAATATTTGTTACGCATTTCTTCAAAAATCCTCTAGAAAAAAAGACAATACGTAGGAATAGAGTACTGTTCTGGTTTTAGACCATTAAAGCAAGGGATAGATTTATTATTTTTATCCAATACATTCCTTATAGTAGAATTGTTTGCTGCATATTCATCTTCAAAAGTCAAAGATTCAAAAAGTTCTAAAAAAGAAGACAGAAATGTAGTAAATATCACATCAGAAGTTATAGCACAAATACAGTATTTATACCACATAACCTCATTATTAGCATTAACACCAAAATACAATTCTTGACTTTAACAATCTACTTGTTACTGTTGTTTACAATGTATATAACAATATTTAAACCAACTGTGGCATTTGCAATGGGGAAAAGCATAATGTATACAGTTGGAAAATTTGCAAGCTGTTGAATCTGCTTGTTCCTCTAATGTCTTAGTAGCTCAATTTTATTTTTTTTCCCCGTTTACCAAAGAAGGTAAAACTCCCACGTACAGTAGGGGCAGTAGGTCCTCTGCAGCAATCATGTAGTTGACAAAATGTCATTTTTTATGTAGATGATTATTTGGTGTGAAATGAAAACAAGTTATTTACTTTTATAAAATGCTACTTATTGAGATCCTGGGAGGACTATGCTGTTGCAACACTTGACACTCTCTCTTTACCCCAAAAGACCAGTGCAAAGGCCACATTAAAGCAGCAGCTGCACAGATCTGTGTTGATCAGCCTCTCCATTCTCCCCTTGACCTCTAGATACTTAAACTCCTGCACTTGAAGCAGGAGCTCTCCTCCAACCTGAAAAGGGACAAGCCCTCTTTTTTCAGTCGAGAGCCAGGGCCTTGGATTCAGAGGAGCTGATTCTCACCCAGGCCACCTCACACATAGCTGTGAACTTCTGAAAAAATTATAAAACCCAGCAAAGCAAAACATACATTTGAATGTCCCATTCTACCCTTCACATTTCTCTTGCTGGTTATCTTGGCACCATTTAAAAATCAAAAAGATAAAAAAAATTAAAAGGATAACCATAGAAACATTGACATTACTTTTTTAACAGACCCCTTTCCCAAGGATCCTACATAAGAAAGGCATTTATCATATGTGATTTCTACTGTGATGAAATAAAGATTTCCTTTCACTAAATTCTTGTCCACACACCAAACAGGAGAAGGAGACAGGTCTCTGGCGGGTGTGAGTTCTAAGATGACGAGACAAATCAAAACTCCGCGTAAAACTTTTTCCACAAATCGAACATGAGTAAGACTTCTCACGTGTATGTATTTTAATGTGCCTAGACAAAGTATCTTTCAGAGAAAACCTTTTTCCACAAGTCAAACATGCGAAAGGCTTCTCACCTGTATGGATTTTGATGTGCCTAGACAAAGTGACTTTCAGAGAAAACCTTTTTCCACAAATCAGGCATGGGAAAGGCTTCTCACCTGTATGGATTTTGATGTGCCTAGACAAAGTGACTTTCTGAGAAAACCTTTTTCCACAAGTCAAACATGGGAACGGCTTCTCACCTGTATGAATTTTGATGTGCCTAGACAAAGTGACTTTCTGAGAAAACCTTTTTCCACAAGTCAAACATGGAAAAGGCTTCTCACCAGTGTGAGTTCTCATATGATCAGTTCCCCGAACAACAAATTTTCCGCAAATCTTACAAGACAAGAGATTCTTATTCATGTTTGTTTTCTGCTGTCTTTTAAAATCTGGACTGTCTACATCGTCACTCTGGCCTCTGATTTTCTGACACCCCTTATTCTTCACTGTTTCTGTCTTTGATTTTGTGTCATGATGATCTATCACCTCCTGACTTTGGTTCTCAGCATCAGAAGATGTTTGGACAAGGAGGTGGTCCACATTTGGTTCTGGTTCCCTGTGGACTCTTTCCTTGTAAGTAGGAATTTCCATAAACATATTTGTCATCTGCTTCAGTTCAAGCTGCTCCTCCTCTGGACTGATACAGAGTTCTTCATGTTCACCCTTTAATTTTAGATATTGCTGTGTTCCCTGTTCCTTTTTGATAAGGTAAAGTTCTTGTTCAGCTGCTTCTTGTATTTGTCCAGGTTCTAAATCTTCAAAGCTCTCCATCATTTGGCACGGTTCTGGTTCCTCTTGATGATTGTAGATCTGCTGCTCACTTAAAACCTCCTCGTTACTCCAGAGATAATACTGTGGGACGTCTAAACAAAGAAAAACAAAATATGAAAGGGACATAACAAAACAGATTACATCATTGTTTTTACATCTAAATAAACACCTACAGATCCATGCTTTAAAGTATAAAACGTGGTAATCTTAGATGCCAGCTGTAAGGTCTATGGGTGTCCTGATCCAACTTTTTCATGTCCAATACAATACCGATATTGCAGCTTTAAGAACTGGTCGATACAGATATTGACCCGATATAATATTAGCTCAAATTATGTCAGCTTTTTAAACTTATTTTACACTGTAAAATGTTATAAAAGGTCTGGTCAAGTAATAATACTACAACAAACAACAAAAGTCAACGACAAAAGATATGAAAACAATTAACCCGTTTAAAATGATACCGAGATATAAATGTACTTAATATTATTTATTAAGAAATAGGCAACAAAAAAGAAAGAAATAACAGCTCCATGTAAAGTGCACTGTATCAGATGTCCGATATCAATCCCCAATATCCTATCCAGCTAATATCGGAGCATATATCTGATACAGCAGCATCTCACTGTAGCCATTGGGGATCCACAATAAAATACAAATATATACAGGTATCACATTGGTGCATCTCTAGCCCTAAGAAATTATTTAATATATGTTATATGAAAAGTGAATTTTGAAAAGTGTTTCTTTTACCTGAAAGTATTTTTATTACATTGTTTTGTATTGTATTTATTACTTTATTTTAGGCTTTAAAACAAAAGTAATTTACCCAAAATAGTATTTTATGGTATTTTATATCTAACTGCACAATTTTAAATAGTTAAACATTCACTCAGTACTTGAATCGCCTTTTTACTCGTGAGTATTTTCTTGGATGACTACTTCTTACTTTTAAACTGTATAGCATCCTTCCTAATAAATCCAAATGATGCATAAAGGTTAATAACGGTTAAACTCAGGACTCCAAGCAAGTTTCTCCACACCAAACTTTTTAGTGCAACTATGAAAGTGTCTGGAACATCCAAATTCAAGTACTTGGAGGTCTGAACCACTACCAAGTCCACATTGTGTTCATGATAAAAGTAATGCAATAAACTATACAAAAAGGTCCGGTCTCCTTTCAGTGGCACGACCAACAATGTAAATTCAGATTATTAATTAGAAACCGTGCAAAGTGACATGGCTTTCATAAGCTATTTGACTTTTGTTGGCTCGATCACACAAAGGTTTAATTACTTTCGCTTTATTTTATAGATGTATGTATCAAACAAATCTGCTGCACATTTTTTGCGCTTAGTCCAAAACACCTTTCAGATCAGAGGACTTCATTGCAGCTCTGTGATTAATAAACATATATAGTAAATCTCTGATGGTTCATACCTATTCTCTGTAGCTTTATTTGTGGCTTCCAGCAGATTTCCAGCAGTTTTTGCTGGCGATCTATCTCTTCCTCGTACTGAACGATGGTTTTATCAAACTCTGCGAATATTTCTTCAGCAGCAGCGGTCAGTCGCTCCTGGATAAAATGTTTCAGAGACTGAGCCGAAGACATGTTTACAGCAAAAAACAAAAAAACAAATCCAATCTGAAATCAAACAAAGCTACAGCTAACTTTGCTAACGAACACGGGGCTTCTTTCTGGTTTATGGGCTCACAGTCGCCACCTGCTGGACAAAAGGAGAGTGTCATGAGTGCAAACGGATAATGTTTACAGTGCGTGGCTTTGTGAAACTTCCTAGTTACTGCATGCAGATCTTTCAGACCTTCTCCGTTTCTCACTGGGGGGGCAGATCCTTGGAACTTATAGCCTGCAGCCCATCTTTACCGGACCTCCTGTAACTGGGTCAACCGTAAACTGGCCGCTTGTCAGTTCTTTTATCCTTCAAAGCTAAACTATTAATCAACCCCTACACCTAATGCCTGTGGAGGCCTCTGGGTTTACCTGGCAGAAAATCCTGATCGCCTTCTATGTCCTAGTCCAAGCAGAAAGGATTATCAGCTTTTTATTACTTTAATTCAGCTGCTATTTCAGTCCTAAGTTTGATAGTGTTTTTCCCCTTAAATTTCAATCTATTCAGTAGATTTAGGTCCCGATTTCCATAAAACATACTTGTAAAAGGATTATTTCCCTCTCTGAGGAAAAGATGCCACTTTGAGTCGAATCCTAATGAATAGAGTATTTATTTATAAAGTACCTATATAGTTTATAAACTCATAGCTTTTATGTATTTTAATTGCATCCTCTAAGCCACATCAATAGATGTAGTCATCTATAGTTAATAATTTATTGTATCACTTTAATAACAGTTTTCTTTCCCTTTCATCATCATTCATAAGTTTTAAGTGATAAATATTTAAAAATATGGAGGAAAGCCTTTTAGATTTTTCTTTCAGATTTGATCTAATTCAGATCAAGATGACCCTTAACTATATTCTAATAGAATAAAATTATCTTTTTTTTTTCTAGTAAGTGCTATTCGGTTCGCATTTCAAAGCAGCAACATCTTCATACAGTCTGTCAGGACCTCAGACATCATGCACAGGGAGGAAAATCAACATACCAGAAAAACATGAAAAGGGAAAAAACTAACCTCTCTGAGGGCCTGTTGTGGAAATAGAGAATTTGGTTTGTTTGCCTGTGCACATTTCAGTACTATTGCGTCAGATCATGTTTGGACCCTTTTCCTCCAGATTCACCTAAGTTTTCCTTAAAAAGGCCCTTCCATAACATTATGGACACACTGACAGCAGGAAAATAAACAAAGGAGACCCCTCTTGTTGTTACACAAGCAACAAACCTGATTCAAGACCCTCTTGTTTTTTTCAATCCTGAAGGCGACATAGGAAGATGTAGTTACCACTGAGTTTTAAAGAGGTAATTTCTGTGCTTAGAAATTGAAGATTGGTTCTAATTAATCAGAAAAGACAAAACTAACTCTAAACAAAAATCTTTTTGTGAAAGCCTACCAGACCATAAGTTATCACCCTTTAGATATTTCCCATAGATAAAATGTTATGTCAAAGAAGTCAGTCTCTCAGCAAGCATCTTCTTCATTACAAGTTGCAGAAATGAATCCAAATCATACCGCTTTTCTTTGCTTGAAAGTCTACGGAAAAGAAAAATGTATTGTCGATCCCTTTACCCTTATCGACCCTCCCCTGTCTCCAGATGACCCCCCCCCCCCCATAATATTAACACCGTCAGTAAAAAATTTTATCCACACAGAAGCAAGTGTCTCAAAAAGGTTCCCAACGCAATTGTGAGAAAATTACTTTCACCAACTAACTACATTAATTACAGGATGCTAGAGCTGGAATCAATGTGTGGGCATCGTGTTTGGTGATGCAAACTGCTTTGAGACAGAAAGATACAAATCAGCCGAAGCTGGATAAGGTAGATAGATGTTTTTATTTGTGCGTTTTACATAAAATAAGCTCTGTGATTTTCAGTTGTAATGGTGTTGACAAGGTTACAATCTGAATGTTGTAGTGGACTGGCTAGCAAGCAGGTTAAACTTATAATCATTTAACTAAGGATCATTTATTTATTTTACCCTCGATTCTGAATGACCTTGAATTAACTAAAACACTGAGTTATAGTTATTAAACATACTTAACATTTTCAGGTAAAGTAGCAAAAGAAAATCTTGTTTTAGAGGAATAATAAAACTTAGCTAAGCAAAATATACATATATCAGTATATTTACACTTACCCTTCACATTCCTCTTGCTGGTTGTTTTTGGCATTTAAAAAAAACAAAAATTCAAAAGGTTAACCTGGTGAGTTTCCATATGAATAGTCAAATTACTTTTTAACAGACCCTTTTCCCCAAGTGTCCTACTTGAGAAAGGCTTTTATCGTGTGTGATTTCTGCTGTGATGAAATAAAGATTTCCTTTCACCAAACTTTTGTCCACACACCAAACAGTAGAAGGAGACAGGTCTCTGACGGGTGTGAGTTCTAAGATGACGAGTCAAACTAAAACTCTGGATAAATCTTTTTCCACAAATTGAACATGAGTAAGACTTCTCACCTGTATGAATTTTGATGTGCCTAGACAAAGTATAATTCAGAGAAAACCTTTTTCCACAAGTCAAACATGGGAACGGCTTCTCACCTGTATGGATTGTAATGTGCCTAAGCAAACCTCTTCTTTCAGAAAATTTTCTTCCACAAGTCAAACATGGAAAAGGCTTCTCACCAGTGTGAGTTCTCATATGATCAGTCAAAGTTCCCCGAACAACAGATTTTCCACAAATCTTACAAGACAAGAGATTCTTATTCATGTTTGTTTTCTTCTGTCTTTTTAAATCTGGACTGTCTACATCGTCACTCTGGCCTCTGATTTTCTTGTCCTTCATGGTTTCTGTCTTTGATTTTGTGTCATGATGATCTATCACCTCCTGACTTTGGTTCTCAGCATCAGAAGATGTTTGGACAAGGAGGTGGTCCACATTTGGTTCTGGTTCCCTGTTGACTCTTTTCTCGTAAGTAGGAATTTCCATAAAAATATTTGTCATCTGCTTCAGTTCAAGCTGCTCCTCCTCTAGACTGATACAGAGTTCTTCATGTTCATCCTTTATTTCTAGAGGTTGCTGTTGTCTCTGTTCCTCTTTGATATGACAAAGTTCTTGTTCAGCTTCTTCTTGCATTTGTCCAGGTTCTACATCTTCAAAGCTCTCCATCATTTGGCACGGTTCTGGTTCCTCTTGATGATTGTAGATCTGCTGCTCACTTAAATCCTCCTGGTTATTCCAAAGATAATGCTGTGGGAGGTCTAAACAAAGAAAAACAAAATCAGAAAGCGACATAGAAAAAAAGATGACACTATGTGTTTGGGCGTTTTTGTTGGGTTTTTTTGTTTTGTTTTGTTTTGTTTTTTTTACATCTGATGTTGATATTGACTCAAATAAACACCCACAGATCCATTCATCAAAGCATAATAAATTGCAATCTTGGTAAACAACTGTATGGTCAGCTGTTTAGAGGAGCAGATCATTGTTAAATTAAATAAAACACAAGCTATTCTCTTCTTAAAACACAATAAGGCATTAATGCGGCCTAGCCAATAAAATTCAGTCGTCACCTACGGTAAATTTAACTAAACAAATAAGTACGAGCCTCCAATTGGATCATTACTAAATGGGCAATGCTCTTTAAGTTATTTAATTATTTAAATAACAGTTATTTAATTCCAGTGGATGCAATGAGTATATTTTTACTTCCTAAATAACCACATCCAAAGAACCATCCTATCATGTTTAAGAGGATTTAAATCAGGGGTGCTCAAGTCAATTCTTCAAGAGCTGCTATCCTGCAACGTTTTGATGCACCCCATTTTTAACACACCTAAATCAAATGAGTGGCTCATTCCCATATCTCTGCTGAACTAAATAAGGGGGATGAGCTTTTAGATTCAGGTTTGTTAGATAAGAGATATGAGCACCCCTGATTTAAATCATTAAACATGTTTCAAGCTGAAAACATCAAAGAAGATGGCAGAAACAAAAACTACTTTGTTACTATTGTCTACAGTAAAAAAAAAAAATTACACAGATATAAATGCACTTCATATTATTTATTAACACAAAAGTAGCAAAACAAGAAATAGCAGTTCCATGTCAAGTGCACTGGATCAGATCTTCGATATCAAATCTGTATTGTATCCAGCTAATTAGTGAATACCGGAGTAGATATCTGATAAAGCAATGGGTTTTCAACTCTGGTCCTCAAGGCACACTGCCCTGCATGTTTTAGATGCTTCCCTGCTTAAACACACCTGGTATCAATTGATA
>JAUZNJ010032923.1:0-13436 GCA_034780135.1 Jordanella pulchra
CCTCTTAACTTTTTCCCAGTCTCTGTGTGGTGTTCTGCATTTGGGTTAGCGCTCCCTTAACCCAACATGACAGTAATAGTGTTCTTTAGGTTTTAAATCCTCATCATTTACCCTTCAAACTATTTTTTGGTGTTTTTTTTTTTGTTATTGAGGCAAAAAGCTTTATCTCAGTGATGTCAAAGTTTTACTAATTTGACCCAAATTTTTTTGAACTTTTAGATAAAACCATCTTGTCTATTGGGGGTGAACGATAGCAGAATATCTTGTAATTCCACTACTTTTGTTTAATATTGTAATGATGATTACAATTATTCATATTTAACTGACCTTATTTTCCTTCTACTCCATTTCCCATCATTTTTTAAGGTATAGCATCCACAAAAATAACTATAATGTGTATAAGTCCAGTTAAACAGCACTTAGTTCACCTATTATGACGGGCATATAGTATTAATGAATGGTTAAGGCTGGGCAATAAATCAACATCCGTATATATTGTGATAGACACCTGTTTAAAATCAGTTGAAAATACAGCAGATAACATTTTCAAGATCTCCACTGAACCAGATGATGTTGTAGAGGATATAGGTGAAGGAAAGGATTTAGCCTCTCCATTGTTTGTTTAAAAAAATTAAATTCTTGTTTTTTTTCATCCCTCGTCCTTATTTCATTCATTTAAACAAATCGCTATCAATAATCATCGATAGCGACTTATATGAGAGGCTTATGTCGTGATACATTTTTCAGACGTCTATACATGGCCCTTTGATTGCGGTATCCAACTAAATTTTACATCAAAACAATACTTTGTGATTGCACTATTGTCAAAAAAGATATATTATAAAGCAGCTTAAACTAGCAAAGCACTCGGAGAGCATTCACGGTCATCAATTTAGCCTAATATTGTGATTCACACCTATAGCTCAACCTCACACATAATTTGGATCATTACCAAATTTGAATGAATTATTTATTGGCTTGAGACACACCTGTAGTTAAAAATGTAAATTCAAATCCATTCATGACTTTTCAAGTAGTCCTGCTAACAAACACGACCAAAAATAATGAAATCATCGACAGAGGGTATAGGAACCGAACCTGTAAAGCTGCTGACTAAACCAGATGGGCCTGTTTCAAAATGAACACCATCATACTTGAGTGACTTCTGCTGCTAGCGAAGGGAAGAAGAAAACAGAATCTGATAAATTAAAAGACTAATATTATGCTTCTGTCATGGGCAAAAATTGATTACTTTAAAAAAGAGGCTCCAAAAAGCTGGTAATATGTCTGGAACTTGCCAGAAGATAATTATCTAAATATCAGTTGGAAATATGTCGTAATAGAACCTTATATTTATAACGAAATATTATATTTTTATAAAACCTCTTGATTTTGAGATGCATAGAAGTAGATTTTTGTGTTAGTAAAACACCAACCTCAAAATGTATTATATTCATTTCAACAACAAGCTTTATTTTTACTTTTTGATTTATTTTGTTTAATTATTCACTGATGTTTTGTTTTTTCCTTAGTTGCTGCAAACAGCTGTTAACCTGAACTGCTGACACAGTAGCTGAATGCAGCTTGGCCAGGTTTTTATATCGGCCAATAAAAGGAGATAATGTTGTTTTCAGTTCTTCATTTCTGACTCATGTTCAGATTTATAACATCACAACTGGTATTCATGCATGTAACTCTGTCCAGACCTAATGTTGCACATTCACACTGTAAACCTCCTCTCTCTCCTTCACTGCTGATAGTTTATTTCCTTGGTGCTGCCCCCTTTAATCAATGTCCACAGCTCAACTGAGGCTCCCCGCTGAATACGGCCTGTAGTATTAGATTTCATTTAGATCTCATTTACAACACAGATGGAAAGAAGCTTGCAGGCCCCCTTGCAGCCATGTGGCTACTGATGGCTTTCTGTGGAAGGATGCTCATTTACCCTCATTGTTGGCAGAGGTTACTGCATCTGATGTTCGGGTGCGGCCATTAAAGGCGAAATCTGAAGCTTTTTCTTTAATGGTGTTTACTGCAGCAATTATAGTTCCTCTGAGCCGTTTATGTGTTTGGATTTTATGCGGACAAAATATAAGTGCCAGAAATCAAGCCATTAAAGATTCAGTCAGTTCTGTTCTGTATTTTATGATACAGCTTTGAAGTCTTCACTCTATAGATTCACATTTCCAAACGTTGGTTTCTGTGAATCTTTGATCTGGGGATAAGTTCTAAGTAATTTCAGTTTTTTTTTAACTATATTATTTTTAAAGTGTTCAAGTTATTTCGTTGTGACCCTCGTCCCATTATTTACATTAGAACCAAAATAGCTGTCCCTCCGTGGCACTTAAGCTGCCTTTGGCTCATATCTCAGCAATAACCACTAACAGTGCAGTTAACACTACTTAGGTGAAAAGTACGATAATCACACATAAGCCTGCACTTTTCAGCAGCTTCTTCAATTTCCCTGTACTTGGAAATTTCCAAGAGACATTTCCAGGTTCAGCATGTTCTGCAGCAGATGAACGCCAAAAGCTCAAGAGAATAGCAGCCCTCTGTTATCTGCTGAAGCTGGCTACACGTCTGTTTGCCGATTCAACAAAACATTTCAAAGTTAGGTATGAATTGATGTCCTGTAGGATCCAACTCAGGTCTGTAACTTAAAGAGTGGAGGATAAAACAAATGCTTAAAGAGTGAATTGACCAGCAGCCGTCAAAGTGTTGCTCTGTTTTATTGGCATAAATGAACAGCAAACTGTTTCCTTTGTTCTCCTGATTTCTTTTTTTTTATGTAACACCAGTTTCCATTTCATTGGTTTGAATCTATTATAAAACTGCTTGTTTTTATTAATATTATAGAACCAATAAGGATATTCCTAAAAAAAGTTTTGCAGAGGAATCATCAAGTAGACTGAAAAAAGCATTATGTTGAAGGAGGTCATTCTGTTCAAATCATGTAAAATAGAAAACTTTTAGTAGGTTATTTATCAGCTCTTGTTTCACAAAATTCTTCATAGTATCTTTAGAAAGAGTTTAATAATTGTAGGTGTCTCTTTAGTCATGATGCCTGTTCTTTTCCCTGATGACTTTATTTATATTCTTAAAGCACAAACTTCATGTTGAACTGCCATGGGCAGGTACTGTACTAAAGGGACAATTTGTGAAAATAAAACTACAAATGCCCCAAAGAAGACTTTTGAACACTGGATTAATCAGATCTGGTTTAAAAGACAGCATGAAAGCCTAGTTTAAAATTATTCAGAGGTCAATAGCTTCAAAGAGCAGACATTATAAATGATAGCAAACAAGTCAACAACAGAAGTAGCAGTAGAGGCTATATACAGTATAACAATTTCTTAAAAGAAAAATATTGCTAAAAATATGAGTTTGTTGTTCATCTAAGTAAGATGCTATTTCTTTTACAGTAAATGGTAAAAAAGCAGAGAGTAAAGATTTCAGTGAAGGTCTTAATGAAGTTGGTCAAATTATATTCAACTTATAAATTCAAATTCACTGCATATTTTTCCAGACTGAATAGGGAAATCACTAAACTGCTGCATGTTGTGAAAAACTCATCCAGTGTTTTTAAGGGAATGCTTTGTTTCCGCCTTTAAAAGGATCACTGAGGCATTTTCAAAATTACCATAAAAGTCAAGTTTCAAACAACTGCTCAGAAAAGTGTTTGACATTTTATTGTTGTTTTAAAAGCTTTATTTAAACTTATTCATGTTTCTTATTTTGACATTGATTTACAATCAAGAATATGTTTTACAGTTTATTGGAGTTTAACCAAAAATCATTTGGAAAGAAATGATCAAAGTTTTGTAGCCTATAAAATCTTTAGCATAACATTTTATTTATTCAGCCTTTTGTACGTTTCGTACTTTTCTCTTTTTGGACTCTTTATAAATTCTATTTCATTTTTCTATTCTATATTCATAATCACTGTTAAAAAATTGAAAGAAGTTAGAACTTATTTTTCCTTAGCGTTTATCTAGTGATGGGACCATCTTCATTATCTTTAAAAAGACAGTGTTGTCATTACATTGAACTGCAGGATGGTGTTTTAAGAGTGTGGATATTAGCCAGTCATGCAGCATCTTATTAAAGATCCTCTGAGGTGCCTTTCAGCTGTGTTTGTATTTATATCTGTAATTTAATAACCGCGACCAAAGCTGGTTTCTAGACTTCTCTTTATAAGGTTATTTTTAGCCTGTACATGAGGGGAACCATCCGTCCTGCGGCTTCATGGTAATTGATCAACATGACATACTGTATATCTTTGGCAATAAATTAAACATACAACAGCAGAACATGCCCTTAAAATAAACTCATACACAGCAGTGAAATGTTTTTCTTTGCATATGATGTAGTTTAATATTGGCCTTCAAAAATAGATAACGTTAAAGCACAGGGTTGAAATAAATGGTACTAAGAAATTATGACAGTTAATTGTTCCTTTGTCAAGTGAGAATGCAAACACTAAAACACATCTTTTGTGCCCCTTCTGGGACCACCTTTCTTCCCTCCATGTTTCCACAGATGTGACTAAGGTCTGTAGAAAAATTACCTTTACCAAGTAGGTAGCATTTTATTCACTCAACCAAGGGTGGGTGTAAAGGATGACAGAAGTTTTGTCTCTAAAAATCACAGCTTTTTATATTCAAAATTGGAAATTCATAAATCTAGGTACATGTGTTTGACTCTGTAATGTCAGCTTGATCAATAAAGAAAGAGAGATAAAACAACCACATGATAAAACAGCTCACACAAGTCCTGTATATTGCACAGGAGCAACCCTGCTACACATTTATCGTAACTAGAACTCAAATACTGCAGGGGTGACAATATAATACCATTACTCAATCTCAAGTTACACTCTGCTCTTCAGGTGTGTTTCCATCAGCTTTTTCTAATGCACATTTTAAAGTGTTGCATTAGAAAAGCTTGCTTTAGCGAAAATGGGTTAATGCATGAAACGGGAGATGGAAAATTATTTTTTTTTAATCGGCTTTAACATAGCAAACTAAATGTGGCTTTGAAAATTGATTGAAATAAATGATCATAATTTCCTGATATGTATACCTATATGTAGACATACTTAAACACCCAAGCATCTATAGCATTAGGTAGCAGTTTAAGCTAAAAAAATACCTTTGAAAATTTCAATCTTTAAACCTCAAGGAAAAAGGAGATGTAGTCTAGTCATCTCTAGCAAGAAATTTAGAAGAAAAAACAACGTGAATGTAACACATTCAAAGACAGACAGTTCAAAATTATTCAATTTAATTCAGCATAGGTTAATTAAAAGCAACATTTCACAACAAATATCATCTAAAGGTACCTTACAAAAAAGTGAAAAATAACTAAAGAAAAACAATTTTTCTGAGGCAGATGCTTCGAGTCATAGACTTACAGCATTCACTTTTTAAATATAAACATGTAACAAAAAAAGTGAACAGCTGCTTGCATTTCTCTATCATAGTTGAATTCAGATTTATAAATCATTAATAGTTATGCTCTCCCGCTTTTTTTTTTAAGGCAGTATACAGTCAGCCATAGTACTGTTCAGTTAGCAGTCACCTGGCCTTGCATGCTGCAAGTTCATACAGTCCAGCATAAACAGCTCACAAACAGCCTCTGCCACTCATTGTTTTGTTACCTATGACAGCAACAGATAGTAGGTGCGTGTGTGATGGTGCAATGAGGCGTAGAACCAGATTTTGGAACTAGTTGTACAACATTCTTTCTAGTCTGCTTTAGTGTATTTAAACTTAGATTCCTCTGTCAGTCAGCGACGAAGAAACACACAGAGTTAAACAGAGTGTCCTGAACCCCTCAGCTGCATGCTCAAGCAAAGCGTTTAACCCGAGGGCCACCATTGCATAGACCTCATTAGATTGGCCCGCAGAGCACACAAAAAGAGTCTGGCTCTAAATCCAGGTGTCAGCCGGTCATTAGTCTATCGTTTGACCCACAGGGCACCTGGAAATATTCTGGAGCTGGATACACCGGCGGGTGAGGAACACTGACACCATCCCCACTTTATTTTCTTGTCACTGGACCGCAGACAGGATCACTAATCACGCTCAGCTGACTTTTGTACAGACGGAAAATTGTGCTTCTGTCTCGCCTTTGGGCCCATTAATCAAGTGACTATAGAGGGTGTGTTTGGCTGCACATGTCTCAGAACTGCAGGCGTGTAGCTTGCTGTTTGCCTCCTTTTTTTTGTTTTCCTCTTTCTTTCTGTTCATTGATCAGACATCATCAGTTGATGTCTAGTCCTGGACTAAAGACTGCAAAGTATTTTTAGATCACTACCAGGTGTTGTTGCCTGCAGCTGGGGCAGGATTACAGCACCTCCAGTGTCTCTGTCTGAGGTTTGTAATATACACGTGTCACCATGTTAAGACAATAGAACTCTTTGATAACATCTGCAATTTCAAATGGAGCTAATCTATTACTGTATTTCTAGTTGACTGAGGTATTTTCCACCAAACTACACATTTTTCATGTAAGCAATTTCTAAAATCGTTGATGTGCAATCTTTGTCCAATCTAGCTGCCCTATCTCCCCCCCAAATTCACATCCATCTGATACCAGTAAGCAATCCATTTTGTACCCATTTACTGTTACTATAAGGTAATTTTAGATAGATGAATAGTAAATTAAGTGTTATGTTTTTTCCTCAAGCTTTCATGGTATACCCTATTTATTAGTGGGATCCTGATCAGACAAAATGCAAAACTTTGTTACCCCTTAGATGGATAAGTAGTTCAAAAATTGTTTTCTTGCAATATTGTTATAGCTATTCCTTATGAAAAAGTTATTGGTAATGTACTAACTTAAATTCCCACTAAATATAAGACATTTAACAACAGTTCATTTTTTAGATTACTACTCCAAGCTCCCATAAATGAGTAGCTAAATGGCATCATGCAACTTGAGCTATTTAAAGAAATGATTAAAGACAAGGCAAGTTTATCTTTATAGCAGAGTTCAGTAAAAATACAATTCAAAGTGCTTTACCCAAATTAAACAGTAAAATAGAAGGAAAATAAAAGCAAGTTAAGATTAAAATATAATAGAATCAGTTAGTAAAATGAGTCAAACAGTTGGACCAGAAATAATACCAGTTTAACTTCAAGAGCCAAAGGCAGCAGTAGAAAAATGGGTTTTTAACTTAGATTCAAAAGAATTCAGGCTTTCAGCACATTTATAGTCTTCTGGAAGTTTTTTATGAAGCTCTCAGCTTCATAAATATACAACGACTATTTTAATCTACTTTGATCTGGATGAGTTGGCTGAACAGGCTTGGGTAAATGACTTGAGATAACATGTTGTGAACTGTCTCTATGCAAAGAAACAGCAATCTAAACCTAATTCAACTCAATTTCTTCTACGTTTTAAGATGTTTTTTGTATTTTTTTAGTTTTGGTTCTTTTGAAATATGCCAAAATGTTTTACTAATGTTGTGGAATAAAAAAATAAAATGAATATAAAGGAGCTAATAAGGATCTGTCACATCTACTACAACTAAAGCAGAACCCTCAGCTTCCCAATATAGGTTCTGGTTTAGGCTCAGCGCAGCAAATCCAAAAAAGACCCTTTTTTTAGCCCTAACAATTGTGTCTTATTCTTGGACTAAACATTAAGTGGGTAGGGACTATAGGCTGCGTTGAGACAATGCAGGAAACAGGAGGAAGCGCATATTGCTGTTCTCTTAACTTACACATAAATCCCCAAATTACTGCTTATGGAACCCTGTCCTAGGTAGTGGACTGTTGAGTCAGCTCAGCCCTCTTGCTGTTGTTCATTAACACAAGTAACCATTTAGGTTCAGATATTGTTTATGTTCTGTGTTTTACAGATGAATTCAGCCCTTTTGTTCCGAAACTGGAGAAGAGTGTCAGCGGAAGCAGTCCATCCAGAGATCGGCTTCTCCTCACCATGACGATGCTCTTTCTCGCCGCCCTGTTCATCTCCTAGCAGCAGGTGTCCCATCAGCATCACCATGCCTTTCGGAGGGGGTTTTCACTGTCTGCGTGTAGGAGGGTTGGGAAAACAGAGAGGGCATACAGGGGCAGAATGTGAAGAGAGTTTTTTTTTAATATACATTTTTCGAGTGTCAACGTGGAAATGAGTTTGTTTGTACTGGTGTTTTTTCTTTTGTTTTTTGCTTCTTTTTTTTTTTTTTTTCAAAGCGGTTGCGGAAAGACCTCGAGGGACCGAGTGACACACACCGAACTGTTGAGCTGTGTTAAACCCAGCCTGTTTTCACGGGCACAGGTGCCGTTGACTGTGTTTTGTTTCAGTGTGCGTCTGCTTACCTGTGTGTCTGAGCAGGCCACAGGGTGAGCCTGTTGAATCATGCTCACCCATCCAAGCATTTATACAATGAAGAGAGCCAGGGCTAAAACCTGAACTTAAAAGAAGAGAAAAAAACTCCTACCACCCAATTAAAATGATTCAGAGGCTTTTTTTATCCTGATTGGCTGTAACACTTTCTTAGGACTAGTTGCTATAGTTTCTTGCACCAAGACTGAACAGATTAGATTTCAGCAAACTGAACTGATATTGCCTTTTCTTTTCTCCTACTGGACTCTGGGAACTTGAACTAGTCAACAAAGGAGCAAGTAAATAACCCAGAATATAATTTGCTGGATCTGGTTAGGAAACTAAAGAGAGTAGCTCATTCTTTCTACACAGAAAACATCACTGCGTTCAAGATGCAAGCATTTCATCCACCATGTCCTACTATGGTTTTGTGTGATCAATCTGTAGAAGGACAAAGGTGAAAATACAAAGCATTTAAATGATTAAATTTTACTATGTTGTAACTTTTTGTGAAAGAAAAAAAAATTAAATGTGCCATTTAAAGAATTTGCAAGAGTTTGTAGATGTTTTAGGTTTCCAAGTTATATCGATTTTTTTTCAGTTTTATCTGTTGAAGTACTCAGTTATTGTTCTGACATCTCTGAAGTTAAAGCACATGAAGACAGCGGAGCAGCCGTTCAGCAATACTATCCCTCCCCACAACAGACTGCTCACAAGGGAAGAGGCGGAGTGCTGTGGAAGGACAATCCTTCACACACCCATGAGCATCTACAATAGCTTCCCACTGGCCAAGACTCTGTCCTGTACTCTGTAAACGTTTGTTTCAGATGCCACATGTGAACAGTTTTTTTTTTTGTTCTTTATGGTTTTTATGTTCTGAATGTTTCTGAGTGAGAAATATGTTTTGCAGTGAAAAGAAGTGTTTAAAATGGTACTATAGCCTGATCTTTCATCCACATAACGATGTGTTAAAAGAATGGCAAATAACAAAAAAGTAACACGCTATAGAGGTTTTTGGTGAGGTGATACAGCAATTCAAATACAGAATTTAGTTGCTTCAGAATAGCATTTCAGTAGCTTCTAGCACCTTATTTATTATGTTTCCCATCCATGGCAACCTCCCATAGGGAATGGCTCAGTGTAGTAACTGATAACACAGATGGTTTTGATAATTATACTGTTGAATTAAAGGATGATTACGATGGACTGCGAGCTGATAACTGGCCTAAAGCTCCCTTAGGAGCTCACCCATCGACACACGAGACGTTCATGTACTCGTGTAAATGTCACAGCAGACGTAGAATGGATTTTACAGTCTTGAAATCTTCAGAAGTTAAGATATTTTATCATCTTAAACTTCATGTATTTGTTATTTTTTATTGTTTATTATTCCTCTCATTGAATTATACAATGTTACAGATGTAACCAAATATTAACGCTGTATAAGAATGTGCATTTTTGTTTTGTTTTTTTTGTGTTTTCTCACTGTCTGACATTAAATTAGACCAAGGCTTTCCTGTTCTAGTTTACTTTGAAAATGATTTCTATTTATTAAATACCATAATGATTAGAGGTAAAGGGTCAATTTTAAAGTTTTTTTATTACTTCTTCAAAGTTAGAGGTGTACAAGTTTTTGATTAGTATTTAGTAAAGTTGCTTTTTAAACTTAATAATCCAGATCTAGACATTTTGTGTTTTACTTTGTTCAAGTTTTCTCAGAATAATCTGTTGAAATTTTGGTTGATTCTTCTGGAACTGGTGGAAGTTCGTCTGGTTTGTCGGCTGCATTGCTTGCACACATTTACAATTCAGCTGCAAAATGTGTGATTCCTGCCTCGGAATATTTACTTAGTCACTGTAGTTTTGGACAATTGCCCCCTTAAGGCATCTGAAAACTGTTCCGAAGGCTTAACTTGATCTGCTTCATGTTATCTCAGCTTTTTTTTTAGATTTTTTTCATGATGTAAAACAACGGCTATGTGTTAAATGTGTCATCTCCAATACATCTACAATTCCTTTGTACATTTATTACATTACAATCTACTAGATTGTCCCGAATGACATAAAACAAACATTAAGAAAAAGTCATCGATTTATTGTCAGACAGTAAGAAAAAAAACATGTCTTTTTATTCAGCGTATGTAAGTATTTGGCTTCAAATGTATATTTTGGTTATCTTGAGGGTATGATCTGGAGTTAAAAACTGGAAACTAAAGTAGGGAGAGCCATATGTAAATGTGGGCTGCTGTATATCTCTTTAACTGATTCCTGAAAGAAATTTGGAGATATTTTTTTGTACGTCTGTGTGTGCATGCTGGTCATTACATATCATTTAACATTTTATACCTTTGTGACCTGGGTGAACACACCATTAGAAATCCTAGCAGATCTCACTGACAACACTCTTTGGTGCAGACGTTCTGATGGTCAGTGTTTACGTTTGGTACATTTGGTGTTAATGAGGTGTTTAATAATGAAGTCAAAGGAAGCACCAAGCTGACCGCTACCACATAACAGGTACTGGTACATTCACACTTTCTTTCTGAAATTTAGGTTGCTTCCTACAAAAATTATTTTGGTTTAAAATTGTCATTTTTTTGCAAGATATTTCCTATTAACCATATATTAGATTTGTTTAGTTGACTTTTTTAGAAGCTTTAGAAAATAAACCTTAATATAATTTACTATATTTTGATCAAAGTACTGTTAAATATTTGATGCTAATGAAAACAGATGTTGGTTTAATCAGGGGTCATATTCTCTTGTGTCTTAAAAACATCGACCATAATCAACGGAAATAAGGTGCAATACAGAGTACAGGAAATCTTAGTTTGTGACGTTTCTATATATTTAGATAAGTATATCGAATATTCAAGGATAAAGCGAAATGAACTAAAAAGCAGTTGTGTAATTACATGGGTACAAAACAATTTGTAGAAAATTTGATTATAATGGCAATCTCAGGGGATACAAACCTGACAAGGAGCTAATTGGCCCAGAGCAAATTTGACTAAGATGTCTGACTATTTGTTGAAGATGAGGTCAGCCATCTTTAGTGACTTTTGAGAAAACCTTTCTGTAAGGTTTCCCTTTTAAGGAAATATAAAAAAAAATGCATATGATGTCACCAAGACAAAAATGGACTATCTTTGTCTTTTAAATCCATCTTTTGCATAAAGAATTTCCACATATTTTCCAGTTTATAGTTCAAAGTTTTTTTTTTTTAACTGTCAGGATTTTTTTTTATTATTATTATTTTTGATCAAATACTTTGCTAGCCCTCCAAAGATTATAAAGGCAAATTCTAATCCAACTGCAGACAAGCAAACAAAACTAAACACATTGGTCTTGATCAGCCTTCAAAATCATGAAATTGAAAAAAATCTTAGTTTCTTTGTTTGCTTTACAACGTTGCAAGTGCTACACTTGTTAACCTGAACTGTTTCTTTGAAATAAATACAATCAAATAACTATATAATTGTCTCAAAGTTACAAATAAGTAAGTCATTACTTTGAGTGCTCCTGATGTACGAATATCAGAATCAGAATCATAAATGTTTTATTGCCAATGCAAGTCATATATGAAGAGCAAAGTGGCAATTATTAAACAACAACAGTATAGAATGAGATATTTAAATATTATTCAATATTATCTTATATGATAATACACTTGTTTCTACTTAAATGTCAAAAACCAGAAAATATGTGGTTTAAGTAAGGACTGTGTGTCAAACTACACAGGTTAGGAAATGGCTAAAAATGACCACTCACCAAATTTCTCCATATTCACACCAAATGCAATAATTTAAAACATTTAAAACAGCAAAGTGTAGCATAAAAAGCCAGATAACCACCCATTTTTATCCTGCAACCATGCACAATGAGAAAATTATTAATGTTGTAATTAAAAAAAATCTCTGAAGTTGTTTCTACAGTTAATAGTTGTTTCATGAAGGGGTTTCCATGCATTTATTGTTTTTATTTAACTGATGAATAGCCCCAGTTATTTGGAGCTACCGATATGTGCTTCTTTATTCTATCCTTATTTATTGTACAATTGAGCGCTTGTAGTTAAAGGGTCCATTATTTTCATGAAGGAAATCATCTAAAATCTTGAAGCTCCTCCTGTCAAACAGTGAGTGTGCAACAAATTTAGAGAAATGTAATCTTGTCAGACAGACAAGAGATTGTGCCTATTCTATTAAAATAAGAGACTTTATGATTCGCATGTGATCCAGCCCAGGTGTACATTTGGCTCTCACTGGGGGTTGGGGGGGGGGATCAGTTGCAAAGAGCAAATCACTTTGAGAAGTTGCACTTAAAAACCCATGACATGAGAGCAAGAGAGTGAATGAGTGAAAGGCAGAGCAATTTCTGTTCACCACTGTGTCCGGGTCTGTGTGTGTGTGTGTGTGTGGGGTGGGGTGGGGGTGGGGGCTAACATATAACAGAGCCTGTGAGTCTCTGTGTTTTGGTTCTTTCGCTGTATGTGGGAATGTGTGACCAACTGTCTGGCAAAACAAAAGCATTTAGCGTTGGAAACAACATTTTCAATCATGTTTACCTTCGACTGGAATGACTTTAAATAAATACAATGTAAAACTGAACAAACTATAACAAAGGTTTTAAAGATTATCAAGATAACAAAATAATAAGCTTACAAATGTTACTTTTAACAAGCTGTGTGTTTGTGTCTTTTTTTCTCTTACTTTTTAGTCCCACCTCTCCTTCCCAGCCAATAACTGATTGAGAAAACTATGAATAAGGTTGAAGCTAATCTAAAGTATCACATTCATTTTTCTGTTGATAATGTTTCCATGAAGAGATTTTATTTTTCATACCACAGCTATATCAAGACTGCCCCCCAACAATAATGACTATGTATTCTCTAAAAAAAGAACATACTAATTTTGATATCCGGCTGAACATTGAAATAGAAATGGAATGGGCCACCTCCGTCACTGTGTAGCCACTGGAGTACATACACTGCATGAAAGAGGGGATAAAGCTGCTTCTGAATTGCCTGTGATCATATGTAACAGATTTAACAAAAAGGTGGAAACCAAGGGTGCAATTTGTAAAAATAAACACAAACGCGGGGG
>JAUZNJ010032924.1:0-13436 GCA_034780135.1 Jordanella pulchra
AAGGTCTGGACTCTGTGGTGGCCAATCCATGTGTGAAAAAGATGTCTCATGCTCCCTGAACCACTCTTTCACAATTTTAGCCCGATGAATCCTGGCATTGTCATCTTGGAATATGCCTGTTCAATTTGGGAAGACAAATTTTTTTCCGACCACATTTCTTCATGGAAGACGATGGTTCCATCCTTCGAGTTTTTAATGATGCGTTGGACAGTTTTTAACCCAATTCTAGTAGTTTCTGCAATCTCCTAGATGTTTTTACGAGTAATGATAGTCTCACAAGAATATTACGTAAGTGGAAGTAATCAGTACAACTGCCCCTACAAGTTTTTTTTTCCAAAACTTACAAGTGTAACTACTTATTACCTACCTCTGCATCTAGACCTTTATAAATAGCTGTTTTTATGTTTGTGTATTTTTCCCTGCTGCATTATATTAATGTAATTTCCCATTACCTTTTCTAACATAGAACATTTTTTATAGATTAGTGCTTCTATGTTCCTTTTCTACGTCTGCTTCTACCTCCTTGAACCCAAGTTGGCCTCAGTAGAAGGCCGCTCACACTGAGTCTGGTTCTGTTGGAGGTTTCTTCCTGTTAAAAGGGAGTTGTGCAAAACTCCAATGTTAATTCTGGAACACTCATAAAATTTTTTCATATTTAAGAGAAGATTAGAAATCGTAGAAAAATGGTGAATGCCACAGCTTCCCAGTAAATAACTTTTGCCGACAATTTAAGAAAGAATTTGTGCGTACGAACAGGGGTCGCATTAGGCCCAATAACTTGATGGAATTAGCTGGTTTTGGTTTGTTCTGACTGTTTGATCAGTTCAAACTGTCTCTGTAAAGTGACTTGAGATCACAGGTGTTTTGTATTTGAACTAATATAAATAAACTGAATTGAACTGAATTGAATTCCCCATGAAACTCTCCCATAGATTCCCTTTTTGTCAAGTCTTTCTCTTACAACTGAATCAGGAGATTCAATCTATCAAAGGTGCTTTAAATCTTGTTTAAGATTATATTTTTGACCACAAACTGTAGGTGAGTTGTCAATATGTTCTCGGTTAGTGTAGCGAAAACCAACGACGCTAATATGAGATATTATTGATATTTTAAAATTTAGTCGTAAAAATGATTTTAAATTTGTACAGGTGTAAACATTTTATTAACACAGTAGAAAAATATGTATTTGATATGTAACCTGTCTTCATTTCTTCAAGAAGGGTTACATTCACTTGGTGCTGTACAGACAGTGTAAAGCTTGCAGATGCAGCAGACACATCCTTGATCTGTTTAATGTAACAACATTAATCTATTATTTGTAATTGTCAATTTTAATTTCATTTATGGGTAGCTGTTTTTTTTTCTTTAATGTAGGGGTGTGTAAACTTTCAGGCACAACTGTATATGTCCATGTATATGCATTAATAATTAGATATACTTTAAATAAAATTGAGAAAATCACACCCTTAACATAAAAAAATGTAGAGCTGCAACATTTTCTTTATCCAATAAGCCCAAATAACCTATTATTTTAATGATAAGGTTGTTAAAAATAAACTGACTTTTTGCAAAGGTTTTTTGTTTTCAGGAAAAGGTGAAAAAGCTTTAAATGAGCAACTTACCTTTTCCAGTCATACAGAACTGGGACACAGTGTTTCTAGCACTTACAATGGTAGACTAATTTCTATGGAGAAGGTGCAAATCGTCATTTGAAAACAGCTTTTTCTCTTTTCTCGAGTTCTTGTTGTCTGATTGTGAAATTAGCTTAGTAAGTCAAGACATTTAAACACGAAAACGCAAGTAAGGCCAAAAGGGGAAAATAACATTTTCATAGCGTTGTAGAGTGAATGGAGCTTTTGCGTAAAACACTACAACTGATTTATTTGATTCTGTAATAGCTGAAAGTTAATGAAAATAATTTTTCTAAACTACCTTGAATAACTGAATATGTTCTTTAAAATTGTGTTTTATTTTTGCATTTTCCACTCTCTTTTTAAGGCAGACTGAATATGAGACACTGAATATTGTGAAAAACCACTCCCTATCCCACCTTCCCAATTACCTATCTATCCTCACCTTTGGCATCTCTAGGCATGGAGATAGGCCTGTTTTTTTGACCATGAATCAGACCTTCAGAGTCTCTCCATCTAAATGACTTCCTCAGGTCATAGGTCAATGTCCCATCACTCAGTAAGCCGTGCCTGATTAGCTGGTTGGGTCAAAGTCCCAGGATGGTTATTTACTAATAGGAATCTTCAGTCGCAAGGAGATTTCCTGTTTTCCATCTTATTCTTGGTGCACATGTTATTCTACATGATAATATCTATGTTACACTTTCTACATGTTTTTTTTGCTTCAAGTTTTTTGCTCCAAATCTTTTAATTTGTTGTGGTTATTTTTCTGTATTTTTCTAAATAAACCTTTATTTTTTTGTTTAAAGCTCTCCCTAAAATTTTTTTTAACCTCGGTTTTATTTAACCAACATGACACATTATCCTGTTTTTGCAACCCCCCCAGCAATCTCTGACTCTATTTTTCTCCTTTGAATTAGTTCTCACTCGAGCTGCGGCCTGCTGCTCAGGCTGCGGCTGTCGTGTTTGACTGCGATCTAAAAGACAGTCGATGACACATTTGTGTCAGGAAGCAGCTTTGGTGACTGAATACTCTTTAGAAACACAAAAGAATTGCAAAAGGCAATATTTACATCAACAGCAACATTTAGGACAACAACAATGCAACCTGCATGCTGGAGTGGGTGTCTACAAAGCAACGCCTCACCAAGTCTAATTTTCAAATTAATTTCCCCCCACAGACTCCACCTAGAGCTCAGTGAGGCAGGAAGAGAGAACGAGTAATTGTGTTTTGTTTTATATTTTTATCAGCTTAACAAACACAGTGGCACAAACAAAGTATCCTTTCTGTGCCATTTCCTTCCACTCTGATTGGACCTAATTGGGACCTGTTGACAGCGAATCCCATCCGTGCAGGAACAAGCCAATCAAATCTCAGCGTCTGTCATCCCTGGCACAGGGAGCTTTCCCCCCCTCATAAAGGCCTTTGTCTCTGTGACCTGACTGACCTGGGGCATTTTTTAATATGGAAAGTCTGATTAAGTCTCTCAAAACAGGACGCAAGGCATTCTGCTGCAGAGCTTTTGGTTTGAAGGATAAAAGCTGTACTTCATGACATTACAAGCTTTCTAAAAACAGTCATCGTCCCAAAGTACCATTCAGCCTATGAGCAAAAATAAATAAATAAAGACCAGGGTTTCCCAGAAAATATTAATTTTTAAGTCACAAAAAAATTATTTAGTTACTTTAATGTGTTTAAAAAATAAAGACTGATAAGATGTCTGCATAAATACATCCAGATTTCCCTCTTTTTTTTTTTTCAAAAGTTACCAGAATTATTCAAATCGATCAATCTAGCTGCCTCAAAAACATTATTTGGACATAACATATTATGTCCAAACATATTAATAAATAAAGAAAATCCGAACATTTGTGATCAGCCTTTGATAGAGTTTGCTAACGTTCACATCGTGTTGTCTGTTCAGGGAAAAGGGAAGTAAATCTTTAGTTGCCCTGTTTTGTTTTGTGTTGATTGATGAAGAACTCAGGACGACAACTTGTTGAAGAAGCCCACTTTACTTTTGACTCTTTTGGTTACAAACAGGAAACAGTCACAGTGTGATGGAGAAGATTAAATAAATTACTTGAACCGCGAGAATTTTATGATTTGTTAATGAGAATTGGCTGCTTGGTTGCCTCTCAAAATCCCAAGGCTAGTAGCATTTACCTGGTATCTTTGTGTTAGTGCTGTGTGAGTTGTATTTCTGTTTTGAATAAATTTAGGCGTCCTTTATTCTTCTCTAGTTCAAGATCGATCAGTTAATTTGAGATTTCTACAGCAAAGTGTGTAATGTATTTGTGCTACATTTGTTAGATCATAAAAGCAAGATTTCTTGTTTTAATAACAACACAAGTAAAACCTCAAGTTAGTCTTTTGAATAACTGAAAGTGAACATTAAAAGGACAGCAATGCTAGTTTTAAAATAATTTTTTTCTGTATTATTCATTTATTTTTTAATTATCATATTTTGTTTCATAATTTGACTTTTCAAAAATTCCTTTGTTGAATTGTAAAATAAGCCACTTAAAGAAATGGGAAACATTGTAAAGAAACTGACAGAACAAAGTCAATAAAAATGATCAATATCTTCCAATCTAAAAAAAAAAAACTGTACAGCAAACATTAAGATAATGTTTATAAAATGAAGAAGATCATGGACAACAGTGATCATCCGCTGCAGAAGATTTCTAAACAAACAATCACTCAGAGGCTTCTCCACATCTGGTGCAAGACAGACTAATGTAGAAGATCCTTCCTGCCTACAGCTATCAACACCTACAACAAAAAACCATGAGTTAATGCAACATTTAATTACTCTTTTGAATTGCATTGAATTTAAATTGAATATGCAGAACATTTATCTAATGGTCACATTATAGTGATGAAAGGCACTTCACCCACCCATGTTCAAAGTTTTATGTCAAAGTTTTTCAACTTGGTCTTTCAGGTTATTATATCAAATATCAAAGAAACACATTTATTTTTTTTACTTAGCTTTAATTTTGCTCTAATAATAAGCTGAAATATACAGAGTGCTGTAGTGCATCAAATCTTTTAAGAGAAAAAGATCACTGGACATATGTCATGGATGGTTGGAGTAGCAGCGTCGACATTTTGGAATAGAACCATTTGTGCCCCATTATTGAACATTGGCAGTAAGTGGGGGTATTTTTTTGAAGTGGAAAATATTAGTTAGTAATTTTTAATTTGAGGTTTTGTCAAAAGCAATCCTTCCTAACAAATGAAGATAACATCACTGTGGGTTTGTGGAATATAAAATGAATTCTCCAAATGGTGGAAGCTAGCCACTAATGCTAACAACCATGTGGAGTTAACATGGTTTGGCCTATTCCACGTGTCACCCAACTGAATCAGCCAGATTTCATTAGTCTACTGTCAGTTAATTTAGGATGGGATTCTATGCTGTCAGGTTTTCATAGTTTTAAATTGATCCCAGTGGATCAGCTAAATCAAGGGATGTGGCACCAATCAGAGATGAAGAAAGTTTTAAAATTATTGCTGGTGCACTAAAAAATAATAATAATAATAAATAGCTCATAGTGTTTTCTCACACCCTGCATGTGTTATAAAATATTATTGTTATTTTGAATGTAGACCAATATAAAATATATAACAACTGAGTTATTCTCTACTGTTTTGGATTTAGAGCCTTTGGTTTCTCCTTTTTGATCATTCAAGGATAAGAATGAGGTAAATTAATTATTCAGGACTGACTGATTGCTATTAAATCTTTAGAATATTTTTAAACACTCCAGCGTTTTCATCTTTTCCATTCATTCTTGAATATTTAACCGTAAATCACGATCACTATTTACTTACATCCTTTACGGCTGTAGATATAATAGCCTATAGTTGCAGTTTTGCAATTTAACTTAGCATGAATAGTAGTTTTTTTCACTAACTACAGAACTTTTTGTTGAAAGAAATATATCTACAAAAGAAAGATTATCAGTTATTTTAGCTCTTGATCACAAGGGACAAGACAAATTGTACAAAGAACTAGGGGTGCACCAATTGCAGGTTCCACCAGTTCCCGATCTTTAAAAAGTCTGTGATGAGGATTCCAACTTTGATTGATACTGTTTTTTTTTAATAACTGACACTTCCTAATATTTCAATCTGATCTTGCTGAAGGGCATTAATCAGTACCTGGGAAATGATTAAAAAAACTTCTAAAATGAATGCTCTTAAATGTTAATCAAAGCGTAGAGCATTGATTTGAGGCTTATCACAGCTGATCACTGATCTCCCTAAATTAAGGAAATCAATGCCGATAAATCTGCCGGCCAAATAATCAGTGCTAAAAAGAACTTCCAAAACTTCTTTATAATGCCATGAACATTCAGCACACAGACTCTTTTTTTGTTGTTTGTTTATTCTGTCCCTTTCTCATATTCTACCAATATTCTGGATGGTAAATCCCTGTTTTGAATTCGGTTTCTATTTTCAGAAAACTCACCTTTAAAGTTTCTTATTTGTTAATAAAGTAACCGTTTGTTCATTTCTAGTAAGGAATCTGTATAGATGTTCTTTTACCTCTTAAAAGGCTGAAGGTTGTGACGAGGAAGCTTTTGTTTATATACAATCTTTTTTTTTGTTTGCTCTTTTGCATAGATTAAGTTGCAACACAAGCTTTGACCTTATCAAATCACAACTTAATACCACTTTTCAGAACAAAATAATTAATTGGGGAAAAATGTAGAAGAACTGGGCATAGAAAACTTCCACTGATTTGTTAACAATTGTCTCAGCTCCAGGAAAGCCTACAGTGTCAAGTTTCCTGTGGACTTAGCTAAATTAGGTAGATGTTTACAGGTAGATGGAAGGATGGATCCTAATTACTTTCCTTTTTTTTCTCTGCTTAAAAGATTTTTAAAGTGTCAGGACACAACAGCACCTTTGCTCTTGCAGTAAGGTGAGACAAATGACCAGAAGAAGGCTGAGACTGCAGCAGCTGGGAAAAAAAACCCTTGACTCCATCCCAGAGCAGCTCATCCTTCAGCACCATTATGACCCACTCATATTTAGGCCACCACCTGTCTTTGGTGGGCCAGGGCACCCCTCTTCCCATCACCTTCGTCCACTGGAGGGGTGAAGAAGCCTGGTGATCCTCATCCATCCGAAATGCTTAGCAGACTGGCAAGAAAAGGCAGTTTGTGATGAGAGAGAATGAGAGGAGTATGCACCCGTAACCTCTTTGTGCTTTTAACCACCGCCTTTCTTGTATTCCACGGTCATGTCCACACAATAGAGCCCTAACAGGAGCTGTCAGCAGACAACACTACGGTAACGCTACGGGGGCTGGATCATGTTAGCTCTGTGTTTGTGCAACACTGAAAGCCTGCTAGCTACGGTTAAAGAGTGTTTTGTCTTGTTTTCTAAAGAGGTGTGTGGCACCTTCAGCCTCTTGTTTACAGACACCAAACGCCACAGAAGGACAGAGCATCTGATAACTGGAGAAACGGGAAGGCTAAAAATGCTCTTTTTTCTCTTTAAAAAGGTATATTAGACGTCCGATAGAGGGCTCCACTTTGCTTGATCGATATAGTGAGGTGTTGACATGTCATTCTGCTCTGGCAGAACACAGATAGTGAGCCTGTGAATGGTGGCGCTGAGAGACGGCAGCAGGTGAATTGTCTTCACTGCAGATACAGTGTATCAACGTGCTCCTTTTAAGTGTGCGGTTGGGATTCAGTGTGTCCCTACATGTGAAGCTCTGTTTGGCCACCGCCTGTGAAAGCGATACTTGTCGCCATCCTCATTGTGTGTTTGCCTATGTGTTTATGAGTTATAACCATGTACACAGAGCCACGAGCCAGCTGCAGACTTTATTTGTTGGATACATGTAATTAATTCACAAAGGAACTAAAGAGCTTTAGGCTCTGGATACAAAGGAGTTGGGCTGCTGTAACAAGGTTGGGTTGAATCGGCTGATGATTTTGTTTGTTGGGAACCAATATTTAGGCAGGTGTCTCAGCTGAAAAGGACCAAGAATGCATATACACATACACCAGAGCACAGAGACAACACTGGTGCTATAGCATCCTCAGCCAAGGGCTTGGGACTTAATTTGATCATAGACTTTTTCATATTTTTTCACTTTTTTATGTGATAGACACAAATAAGTCCACAATTTTGAACAAAATTGATTTAAAAATAATAATGAAAACTTTGGTGCACAATATGTCTCCTTTTCTCTGACTCTATGGTTACAATCATTTTCATATGCAACCTAATTAGTACATTAGGCTTCAAAGTTCTGTTGGAGAACCTTACCAAACAAAGAGCCTAATGGGGACCAAAAAACACAACAGAAGGCCAGGGGGGAAGTTAGAGAGAGGTTTTGGGCAGGGTCAGGCTATAAAACGAATAATCAAGCTTCAAACATATTTCAAAGCACTAATCAATCTTCAATATTAAAAGGGAAGTAGTATTGAACAGTGTAACATACTACTGCTCACCTAAACAGCTAGGCTTGGTGTGAAGAACATTAGTCAGAAAAGCAGCAAGGAGGTCCATGGTTATCAAGGAGGAACTACAGAGAACTACAATTCAGGTAGGAGAATCTGTCAACATTAAAACTACAAGTCACATTCAGCAGAAACCTATGCGTTTTTGGAAGAGTGAAAAGACAAAGGTCATTTAAGGCAAGGTCAGAAAAACATCTGGTTGCTGTTGACCACAACCCATGTATGGTACACAACATACAAAGGAGAAAGTATAAAACTTACTTCTGCAGAGCCCTTTTTTACCTACGTTAAGAACGTACATGACATACCCTACAGATGGAGGGAAATCATCAGCCTTTTTATATTGATTGTGCAGCTAAAGTCAGCCTTACCCCATTACAGGCTGCAGAAGACTTCTGGAACAGCGTTAATTTTTCAGCAGGATGATGACCCAAACGGACACAGAGAGAGTGTTTCAGATTAATGCACTGCATATTCATGTGCTAGATTCTCAAAGTTCAGACCTAAATATACTAAAAAATTAATTTGTGGCATATTTAAAACAGAAAAAATCTGTTTAATCCATAAACCTTTACATAGGAGTGTTTCTCAGAAAAGCACCAGAATTTTTTTAGATTATAATTGTCAGAAATATCACACTTCTTTACCTTTCGTTAATATTTATAATATATTATTTATATACACCCTTGGTTGTAAAACACTCTGTAATAGACTAATGAAAAGAGGCTAAAAATTCAGATAATGTTTTATAACAGAGTGACCATTAGATGGCAGTCATGCATAGCTGAGCAGTTGCATCCACTTTCATAAGCCACTGTTTTTTTCTACTTTCTCAAAAATGACAGAAAAAATACGGTTTTGGATGAATACTTGTTTGGAAAAATAAAAACATGGTCAGTATAATCTAGCTGGGTTTGAGTTGGTCAGACTGTGACTTTCTGTCAAGCAGAAAATAAGGAATATATGCTTGAGATTGTTCCTGGCCCATATAAGATGGTGAAAAGCCTTGAGTGTATCAGTCAAAACAAACACTAGGATGTATAATGGCCATCTGAAAAATAATCTCAAATGCTTTTATCCCCTGTCTTAGGACATATTTTATTTTGTGCTATACCTTTATAGAAATTCGGAGAAATGTTTCTACTTTGTCTACAGATTGCCTGTCAGCAGCAGATCACATGTCAGATTCCAAAACGGGGCAGCCCACAGACAAACAAACAAGTGAGTGAGCAGAAACACATTTTACAGAGTGAATAACTGAGGTAGCTGACTGCCGGAGCTTTATTGTGGTCTAGCTTTTATCTGTGCGACATCACAGGAGGACTTCAGAGGACCCCAGGTTTGGAAAGCAGAGTACAACAGACTGGTCTTAGCTGCAGGGTTTACCCACTATACTTTTGTTTTACCTCAGCTTCTAGAGATCCTCTCTCCAGTGAAACTAGAATGCCTCCTTATTGCTATTGAACATTTTAATAGTGTCCCTCAGGTACCTTAACATTTTGTTTTTAACTTTTTAAGACAAGGTTTTTTAAATTAAAACACATGAGGGGGGCACATGATTTTGTAAACCAAAGGAGACCCAGCACGAAGAATCCAGTAACTACTGGGTCAGAGTAGCAAAGACAGTAAACTCTAAGAATAAAAAACAGAAGAAAACCAACCAATCTAGTTGGTTAAACTAATTTTGGTTAGATTTAGAAATATATTGGCCATAAACTGACCAGCCATTGGTTTCAGATCAACCAATTTAATTAGTTAACCAAAAAAAAACAACAAAAATGGTAACAGGTGGTTTACAAATCTGACTTTTTGGCTTTAGTCAAGTGTAGTTTGCAATATTTATAGATCTAGTAAACCTTTACAATGATGTGTACATGTAAAACATACAAGGCAAGGCAAGGCAAGTTTATTTGTATAGCACAATTCAGTACATGGGTAGTTCAAAGTGCTTTACATGAAATAGACAACAGAAGAAAAATAAAAGTAGAGTAAAAGCAATTAAACATTAAAAACATGCATAAAACAGATAAAACATTTGGACCGCAACCTCAAACTAAAAATACCTCAGTTAACAGTTTACCTTCAACAGTCAAAGGTAGCTTTGAATGGGTATTTAACTTTGACTTAAACGAACTCAGGCTTTGTTCCAGATAAGTGGAGCATAGGAACTGAACGCTGCTTCTCCATCTTTGGTTCTGGTTCTGGGTGTACATAGTAGGCTGGAACTAGAAGACCTGAGTGGACTGGAAGGTTGATACACTGATAACAAATCTGTTATGTATTGAGGTGCTGATCTATTCAGTGATTTATAGACTAACAGAAGGATTTTAAAGTCTATTCTCTGAGCTACAGGGAGCTAGTGTAAGGACTTTAGAACTGGGCTGATGTGCTCTACTTTTTTAGTTCTAGTAAGAACACGGGCGGCAGCGTTTGGATCAGCTGCAGTTGTCTAATGGACTTTTTAGGCAAACCTATGAACACACTGTTGCAGTAATCAATTCTACTAAAGATAAATGCATGAATGAGTTTTTCTAGATCCTGTTTGGACATTAATCATTTAATTCTGGAAATGTTCTTCAAGTGGTAAAAGGCTGACTTCGTAACTGCCTTTATGTGCCTTTGAAGGTTCAGGTCTGAGTCCATCATGACACCAAGATTTTTGGCATAATCAGTGGTTTCTAGCTGTAGTAGCTGAAGCTGTGAACTAACTCTGGATCTCTCCTCTTTTGGTCCAAAAATTATTACCTCAGGTTTGTTTTTATTCAGTTGGAGAAAATTATGGTGCATCCACATACTAATCTGTTCTAAGCATCTAGCCAACGCTCTGATGGGTTCATAGTCACCTGATGATATTGTGATGTAAAGCTGCGTATCATCTGCATAATAAAGGTAACTGATCTTGTTGTTTGCTATAATCTGAGCTAAGGGAAGCATGTATATGTTAAATAGGAGGGGCCCTAGAATGGATCCTTGAGGAACCCTGCATGTGATTTTTCTTGTATCTGATTTAAAGTTCCCTGCTCACACATAGAAATCCCTGTCCTTTAAGTAGGATTTAAACCAGTCCAGTGAGGTACCAGAAAGGGTGACCAAGTTTTCCAGACTCTCCAATAAAATCGAGTGATCAACGGTATCAAACGCTGCACTGAGGTCCAATAATACCAGTACTGTGGTTCTTCCAGAGTCTGAATTTATACGAATGTCATTGATCACCTTAATCAAGGCAGTCTCTGTACTGTGGTTGGTGCAGAAACCTGGCTGGAAGATATCAAAGCAGCTTGTCATTGTTAAGAAGGCATTTAACTGTTGAAACACAACTTTTTCGATGATCTTACTGATGAAGGGGAGGTTGGATATGGGCTTGTAATTCTGCAGGACTAATTTGTCCAAGTTTCTTTTCTTCAACAATGGTTTAGTAATTGCTGTTTTTAAGGTCCGGGGGAACACACCAGACATGAGGGATGTGTTAATGATTTGAACCAAACCAATCAGACTCTAAATCAGGCAAAACCTTCTTAATAAAACCTGTGGGTAAAACATCAAGACAGCAAGAAGAGGTGCTTAGCTGCAGAACAGTTTCTTCTAAGCTCTTACAGTTTATTGGGGTGAATTGAGACAGATTAACAGAGTTTATTCTAACTGGAGGTAGTATTGGTACTGGAGATGGTGTTGATGCGCAGACTGCTTTTCTAATAGCTTCTATTTTCTCAGTAAAAACTTTGCAAAGTCATTGCAGGCCTTTTTAGGTTGGAGTTCATCGGCCATAGGGGTAGGAGGGTTCGTTAACTTGTCAACTGTGGCAAAAAGAGCACGAGAATTGTTGATGTACTTGTTGATAATCTCAGAGAAAAGAATTCTCTTGCATTTTTTAGTTGTAAGTTATATCTGTGAAGTGTCTCTTTATAGATTTCATAGTGAAGATGAAGTCTATTTTTTCGCCAACTTCGTTCGGCTTTTCGGCATTCTCTCTTTTCTTTTCTTACTGCTGGATCATTTCACCATGGAGATTTCATCTTCCCAGGGACAACTTTCACTTTAATTGAAGCAATGGCATCAATGATGTCTGTAACTTTACAGTGGAAGTTATCAACTTACACTTATACAAATCTCAACATTAACTACAATTCTAAAACTAGTATGAACTATTAAATTCCAAGAAATGTTAGTGGTGTCTGATGTAGGAGTTTGCCCTGTAACAATAGGGTTTATTGTTCAAGCCCTGGTAATGGCTTTCAATGTTACAATACTAATTAACCAATAATTTGGTCAAAGTGACTAATTTATATTGGTTTCCCATCCATCCATCCATCTTCTCCCGCTTCATCCGTCAGGGTCACGGTTGGGCCGGTGCCTATCTCCGGCAGACTATGGACATAAGGCGGGGTAGACCCAGGACAGGATACCAGTCTGTCACAGTGCAACACATAGACACACAAGGATGTACAAACATGCACACACACTCACTCACACCTAGGGACAATTGAGGGATGCCAATTAACCTAACAGTCATGTTTTTGGACTGTGGGAGGAAGCTGGAGTACCCGGAGAGAGAACCCAGGCATGCACATGCAGAAAGACCCCAGGCCGGGACCAAACCTAGAACCTTCTTGCTTCAAGGCAACAGTGCTAATCACTGCTCCACCGTACCAAAAAGATTGGTTGGAAACATGACTACCAACCAGATTGGTACAAGCAACCAATTTTATGGTTGAATTGACCCATCTGTTTTCAGGGTATAAAACATACCTTTTAGGTCCTGGTGCAATCATTCAGTATTTATGTTAGTCTGGAGGTTACACCTTAAACTTACTTCGGCTCCCAGGGTAGTCACATCTTAAAAAGAAACTGAGAAATGCAGTAAACCAATATCTTAAGAGGAAGAATTTAGTCTAAAAGTGTGATTCATAGGGAGCTGGGTTAATTCAAAGTATACTGTTGACACTTTCGGATAAAGGCAAGCCTGTAATGACATCTAAAATAATTTGATATTAAGGAAGGAGGAGGAAGGAGGTTAAGGAAATGTCACAAGATGGTTGATTACTGGACTTGCTTCAAGCTGGACATGACAGGCTAGAACCAAGTCATTCCCATCTTTCTTGAAAATGGGCATCCTAAAGAAAAGACCAACAAAAAGCTTACCCTTTGGTTAGTAAGAAAATGTTGCCATTTGGGCTTAACTGATAAGACATGAGCAAACAGAGATGGTTATGAAACTATGGTTTACTGGACCTATATCAGGGTCCATTTCAGATCATTGGTAAAAATGTGGTGCCTAAAACTGGTATGTTTCACTTTCCATGTAAAACTTGTGAC
>JAUZNJ010032925.1:933-13435 GCA_034780135.1 Jordanella pulchra
GGGGGACTGATCAGTCATAGTGACATTTAACATCCCTGAACAGTGCATCGATACTTCCCGCCCTGAGCAGCACTGTTCCCTAAAACACTCTGCTCAAACATCACTGTTTAAACCACAATGACAGCGAGTGACAACAAACGGTGTATGTTAGAAATCGAAGGTGAGAAAAGCCGAGCTTCTAAAAATCCACGGGCTACTCTGAGATGCTCTACTTTCATGCAAAGCAGCTCACATCGTTATGGATGTCTGGACACCAAAACCAGACAAAATAAGTGTGTGGGTGTCATGTCATGGTGTTAGGTTCTGGATATGCTTTATTTCTTCTACAAGGAAGCGTGGATTAAAAGATGACCAGAGCTGAATTCAGAATAATCCTAGAAGAACACAAGTTAGAGAGGCAACAGCAGACATTACAGGTCACCATCCCCAAACATACAGCCAGCCAGGGCTGCAACTAATGATTATTTTGCTAATCGATTCATCTGTTGATTATTTTTTCGATTAATAATCGGATGGATGGTAAAAGGTTTCCGAAAGAAGATTTGTTTCACAAAATTAAACAGGTGAAAGTAAAACTTTTCCACCCGAGGAGTTCTAGATATATTAACAGATGAAAAAGATTTTTTATTCTTAAATACAAAGTATTTACATAATACATACATATATACATCTATATATATAAATTCTGCTCTAAGTAGGGTGATCTGTCAGGTAAAGGTATGTTTTAGAGTCTCTATACTTCAGTTAAGGATTACTCCATTACTAAATTAGTTGACCATTATTTCAATAATCAATTAATCACAACTAATCCGATTAATTGTTTCAGCCTTACAGCCAGCACTACATTGTAAAGGTTTAGACCATTATACACATAGTATTTCCCCTAATTATTAAGTCAAGATAAAGTAAAATAATGAACTTAATGATTATCTCCAGAGGTTTATATTTTTCATTGTACATTTCCATCACTTGATCTCTCTGTCCATACAGCTCTTTAAACTCTCTTATAGAGTTTTATAGTCTTTTCGTCCCACATCGAGGTTATCAACAACCCCTGTTTCAAAATTAGACCCCCTGCTTGAAAAAGAGAAAACTTTATTGGATCCTAGGTCGACTAATCTTTACACGTCTATGTCTTATGTTTTCTGGGTTTTAGAATTTTTTGTGATTATTTCCGTGGAAACACAACGAATGATTATCTAAAAACCAACAAAAAAACTTTTCTATGGTGGATCTTTAATGTAATCGGCTGAATGTCAGTGTATTCCTGAGTTACATTAAGAAAATGGACATGTTTGACATGTCAAGAAAAAAAGAGGATCGATTCTGATCCGAGGAGGCGAAAAGACTAGTCATAATTATAGCGTGTGAGTATTTAAAATGTTTACAAGCAACTCGTTTAGGCTCAAATAGGGATTTCATTTAGACGGACACAGACAGAGGTTTCCGTGGATCTTACCGTGAATCCTTTCTCCATAGAGCTGTTCTCTGAACGGAACGACGGGATCGACAACCGGATCGGATGCATTTCTTCCCGGTGAGAACTGTTTCTTTTAGATTCAGACTTATCTTCTAGTCGATACACACATAACCATATATCCGAAATACAGACTGCTGGTGGTAAACTCCTGTTAGAATGATAAAAATCACTGGATTTAAATAAACTCAACCAGGCCTCCCTGCTGCCCCCTGGTGGATTGGATGACAGATATTCTTACTTGGATCAAATCAAATGATTAAAAATGTTCATGTTTTCTATTCTTAGCAAAAGTAGTTTATAGCTTTTTTATTAATAAAAATACTATATATATATATATATATATATATATAATAAAAATTCTAAATACTCAGCAAAATGTATTATGCTTATTAAAAGCATCTATACAGTAGTTATTGTTAAATATAGAATCCCTTTACATTAAATTATAAAACATTTTCTTCTTATGAAATGTATTTCTAACAATAATAGTAATTCTAAAATTTTTATTTTAGTAATTTTTATGTATTTTGCCTGTAACAACCGTTCATATATCTAATAAATAAGATAAATAAAAAAAATTTTCATTATATAATAGAACAATATTAATTTTTACTAAAATCCGTTTTCAGTAATGAACGAATGCACGAACGAAGGATCGAATGAACGATAGATAGATAGATAGATAGATAGATAGATAGATAGATAGATAGATAGATAGATAGATAGATAGATAGATAGATAGAAAGCTTTTCAAAACAGGAACCACTTATAAGTTTTTTCTTTTCTTCTTATTTTTTAAACACATTTTATATTTATTACAATTCAGCAAAAAGGTTAGAATAAGACATGTGAACAACGAAAAGTATAAGAAAATATCCCCCAAAAATTATGTGCGACAACCACAACAAAAAATAAAGAATGTTATATTCCGACATAGTAATATAATAAATACACTTTGCTTTTAGATAACCATTTTATTTTTAGCTGTTATATACTGACTAAGCATTAAAGGGTAGGTGGCATTATCTCATTTCTCTAAGCCCTTGAATTGAACAGATATATTTTTTTATTGTGTTACAATACAGGAATATGGTAAATGAAAAATAAAAAAAGGAAAACAGCACAGTTTCTTATAAAGCAAAAAAAAAATCTATGTAATCTGGTGCTATGACATCTGACCGTATTTTGTTTGTTAGTGTTTAATGCTAACATGACTGTATGTCACTTAATGTTTTTAAATGTCTTTCACACCACCCCTGTTGGTAATCCTCATCCGTTTATGGAGAAACTGGCAGAATATCAGTGAATCACAGCTGTTTTCTTTTAATATCTGAAAAACATAGAAACACAAGGAGCATGTGAATAAATAGAGGACACATAAATAAAAAAATAAAAATGTGGCCTTATCTTTCATACTTACGACGACATGTGACAGCCAGACACGTAGGCATAGTTTCCGGTGTAACGTACATCACAGCGCACAATGTTGTTTGAGTAATCAGATTCTTCCACCTGATAGTGAGGATTTACACTTATCTGTGCACAAGTAAAACATGTAACATCATGAGAAACAGCATCATAGAGAAAAAAACTCATCTACAAAGTAATCGGCATCAAAAGCAAAGGCATCTGCCACAAACCTTGAGGGTATATTGTCCAGGATTCACATCTGTTATGTCAATCCACTGACAGTCGATGTCTGCGTTGTAGGTATCATAACATCCTGGGCTCAGCCCCTACATATCCAATAGTGTGCATGTACAACAATGAAATCATGTCATTATGTCTATTATTTGTTTATAATAAAAAGAACAATTTAACACACAAGTAAAGTGTAAAATGCAAACCAGTTAAATAAGGAATAGGGAAAAAAAAAGAACAAAATGTACAAAACGATTACTGAGTATGGCGAGCTTGGTATATGTCAAATTAAAATGTTGCATTAAATTTATATGCAAAACATGTTTAGTAAAAATTTCATTCATAACCTTAAGATAAGAGGAAATGTACTAATCCCAACTTTTATAATTCTTGATATTAGATTTGGATGCCAGTTAGTAGTTTTAAGTCCCTTCTCCCAAACCCTGTATCTAGTGCACTGTCTGTAACTTGATGTTCAGCCAGTGAACGGCTTAGCTATGATTAACAAACAAAATCTAAAGCTCTTTGTTTGTCTTCATGCCATACATATGCTTGGTGATATTGCACATCTACAGTATTTTGTTGATTACAGAGGTCTTTGTTCTCTATTCATCTTTCAGTCTTTAGAATGATGTTTATACGGAGAAAGATGCTGTATTGGCTGCAGCCTTTTTTTTCATCTTGAGTTAAAGGATCTCAATGATCCACAGGAACTAGGGAGTTTTAGGCTTGACAGGAAAAAAACTTGAATAAAATAAAAAGTCATACATCAAAAGTTGTTTTTAACATAAAGGTTGAGATTAATGGATCATAAAATAGAAAGCAGACAAGTGAGCTTTTAAGACACTAGTACATTACTGAGAGATAAAACTTATTTGAACTGAAAGTGACAGAATATTCAGCAAAAAACTGTGACCAGACCAAATTGAGATCATGAGCATTGAAATAACCTCTGGAAACACTAATGAGTTTTTAGGGGTTTCTGAAGTTTTTTTTGTTTGTTTGTTTTTGTTTAAATATGCATTGATTACGAAACTGGAGCTCATTTTATGACCTGGGTGTGTGACGTGCAGGCATATCTCCTGTAGTATCCGTAATCACAGGAGGTGTCCTCCAAGCAGAAGCTGGCCTTGTGGCCTTCTGCCACTGACCGCTGAGTGGTGGCATCCAGCAGTTCGTAATGGCTGAACTCATCCATGCTGTGGTAGTGCCTGTCAATCATTAGCAGGACACACAGGTCATTAACCAAAGTAAAGAATAAGAGGAATCTTTCTTTTTTCATTGTACAGGATATCATGAAATTTCATTTGGCAGCATTTCTTTTTATATGGAAAAAAACTGCACACCATGTGTCATTTTCCCAACTTCACAGGTGATGATTCTGTTTACAATGTACATAGTTATGTGGCCCTGAGCTCTTCAACATCTGGTTTAACTCTGCTGTCTTAAAGGAAAGCGTCTGGCCTTTAACTGCAGTTGACTATCTAAACACTGACTAAAAATCTATACAGACTACATCAACACTTTGTTGGATCTTGGCCAGTCGTTCTCCATATTGGGAAGCAGCCCAGCTAACCTCTCAATCTGCAGCATAACTATGGAATGAGGTAGTTTCAGGAGAAACTGAAGCTGGACTTTTACAGTAAACCTAGTGAAAAGGCCAAATGATCCCCCACAGAATGATTTGTTTCTTTACAGTATTTTAGTTATTTACTAGGCTTTGAAGTTGTAAATTAGTCATATTAAATTACTCTGAGGAATGTTATGATTTAGTAAGATTAGATATACTCCCTTTATGCTGAAACAAAACAGAAAAAAGGCACAAGGGGCTGTGGTTTACCTGTAGATACCATAATGACATTTGTTAAAAAAGCAATTGTCATCAGCATATAGTGTGAAACGGTTCTTTGTGCTTCCTTAATCCCTTATATAAATTTATCATAAATTTGAATCAAAGTACCACACAATTAACATGGTGTATGTGTACCATGTATCCTATTAATGCATATTAAACACATAAGGATATCATTATTAGAAGAACATTGCTGTAATCTAATGTTTGAAGTTATGCTGGACAATGTCTAATTTAGACACTTTGCATTCTGAATACTATCTTATTTTTGATAACCAAATTACCAACACCTATTGAAAAATGGATCTCTTTAACTGGAGAGTGTAAATACTATTTATTTTTGAATTATTGTTAAGAATTCAGACAGTAATGCTAAAACAGTGCAGAACATTCAGAATTTTTGTAACCTACTGTTTTTTCAATTAAAAGAATTTGTTCAAATGAATACTGCAGCTACAGTAAGTGGTAGAAGTATTCATCTGGTAATTGGAGGGTTATTGGTGTGATTTATGTACTCCATGCAATTTGATGATTTGTTTTTGAGCAAGATGTGAAATCCTACATTGTCTACATATCGGCATATTAGTGTGTGCTTGTGTGTCGTGCTAATGGAGACCCACTGTGTAAAGCCACTTTGGGTATATCTGTAAAAAAGCTTTATAAGTTCATTCCATTTCAGAAAAATAAGAAAGGAACAAATATTTGAGTTTAATACTTCACAGGATTTTCTTTTTATACACACATAATTCATTTTCTGTGGATACCAGAACCTTATTTTTCAAATAATTTTAACAGTTTTACACTTTTTTTATAGTAGGCAGATTTATG
The DNA here is from genome assembly GCA_034780135.1 of Jordanella pulchra. Classification (NCBI taxonomy): domain Eukaryota; kingdom Metazoa; phylum Chordata; class Actinopteri; order Cyprinodontiformes; family Cyprinodontidae; genus Jordanella; species Jordanella pulchra. Next base: position 6,735 of record JAUZNJ010032925.1, read on the forward strand.
AGATGAAGGAGATCACAGAGTGGAAAACCGTTTACTAGCTGACTCACAATGGTATAAAAAAAGGAACAAAACCAAAATCTACACAGGAGGAGAAAGGGTGTCTGTGTGATGTTGTGGTGGACAGCGTGGACGTGAACTTTCTACTCACTGGTGGCAGCTGTGCCACTCCCAGGAGTAGCGTGGCCTGCTTGGGAGGAAGTCAGCGGTGCCCTGGTTCTTAACTCTCTGAGGAAACCTCAGCAGCACTCTGGTGTCATAATCTCTTGCTCTATAAGCTGAACTGAAAGCATAGAGAAAAGAAAACATATGTGATTGAAGGGACAGAAAACACCTTCTTATGTGGACATAATGACATCACCACTGATGTTTTCCCTGCTTCATCTCTTCCGCGGAGTGGAGCAGACTCTCAGGGGACAAACTGAACTCAGTCTGTGTGTCAGTGTGTTTAAATGCTGGGTGGAAAAAAAATCCTTCAGAGACGCTCAGATGTTTGGGTTAGTCCTTGATAATGTGTTTACCATTCAGGCTTTCTCTCTCTGGGCAGGCTATGATTAAACTTTAACAGAAATCCACCAACCCCCACCCCTTTCCTACACCATCAGCTGTAGGAGTCACTTAATTTTAACTCATCTCACTGCTTCAACTAGGCAGCCCTCACCCACAAACACTTAGGTGGTTGTTATGGCTCGGAGCTCCCTGATTCACACTCAGCAACCCCCCCCCCCCCCCATTTTATTCTTGTAAATCCGTAAAGAGAAGAGTATACCTTGACAAACAGTTTTCCTCAGCTGCACATCTCAGGTTATACATTGGTACCATTTGGACATAAACTGAAGCTTGAATGTAGTATGGGTCTGGCACAAGATCAGGGAGACCTACAAATTGGTAGGAAAATACAAGAAAACTGTTGACCATCAACACAAGAAAATAGTGAACGTATGAAATGGTAAATTAATTCTGGGTTAAAATCGCAAAATAATGCAACTTGGAAGGTTTTAAGATTAAAGCTTACGTTTGTTTACTTTTTAAGCACCACATTAAAGGGACATGGTGATGTACTATGACTTTATAGAGTTCTGCAGCAGTAGCTCACTTTGATTGCATACAAAGACTTTATTTTTTTATTTTTGGCGTCCTGTTATTTTATTAAATTCTAACTATGTGTTTTAAAGTTAATTTTTGTTAATTTTGTTACTAAACTAAATATTTTCAAATATTTACCATAGCAAGATCATAAGGCTGGAGGTATGATTCTCTGTATGTGTGCAATTCGTAGAAAACAAAGTAATGGAGCACTTTGTTGTTGAGGCTCAAAAAGGACTGAATGAACATGATCAGGACGAACAATTGTCATATATTGCTTTATTTTATCAAGAACGTATGAGTTTTGTTGTTTTTTATGTAGGCCTTGTATGTAATCAGCCACTTTAATGTAGATAACTAATATCAAGAATTGGTTACTTTCTTAGAATTACTTTGAATTATTACTATATCCCACCTTATTTTGCTTGTAAATCAAAATTTAGTTTAATATCTGTATTTTCTTCTTCCCTACATCGGATATGTGTTTATTGGCTGTATTATGATAACTATTGTTTTAGTGAAAGTTGAGAACCAAAATTAGATTTGTGTTTGAAAAAGTTTCTATGTGTGCTTTGCATTAGGGTTAGGGTTAGGGTTATCACTTTCCCTAAACTAGCTTAGCTAGCTTAGCTAACTTCAAAATCTGACTTGATCTTTTTAACTGATTCTCAATGAATGGAACAGCTTAGTTGTACCTTCCATCTTGTAGGAATAGATTTACAAGTTTCCCCAACTTAAAATAATTAAAAGTAGTTTGCTTTGTTTTTTGTCATTAACAATGAACAGCAGATCAGAGGAAAGGTTTAACCTATAATAAAAGACGAAAAATGTGCATGCAGCTTGAACTAAATTGGCAGGAGAGCTCATTAAACCACAGTGACAAGATTAACTTCCAGGAGCTACAAAGGAACAGCACAACCTAGCTGTGGTTGGAAGATTTTCTTTACCAAACATGTTAGATAATGTTAAAGTTTGTCACCATTTCACACCTTTTTATGACTTATTAATTTTTTACACTGAATGGAAATCAGTGTAAATTATATGTTCGTTTTTACTGTTGTGCCCTACATTGTTTGTACTTTAACAAATGGTTAAAAATAAATACAAATTGGACCCACTTTTGATGACCTCTTTGTTTACTCTTGATTACCCACACCCACCCTCACTTCTGACAAATATCTACCAGTTAATTCTGCAAACAAAATAGTCTAGGAAGCATTTTGCTCTTACCGTACTGATGATATCTTGTGCCGTATCCAGGTCTTGACCTCGGTCTTGGTCTCTCATAAACATCATAATGATTGTAATAGGGATTATTAGAGTCAATTGACTTGTATGGATCGTAAGGGTCATCACCGACCATCATGTCACCGACATTGACATTTTCCTGGGTTGCATTGAATGTTCGGTTCCTCTGCGCTCCGGTGCGCTCCGCGGGTCGTTCCTGGTGAAGATGCTGATGGTGCTCTTGCCCTCTCACCAGCGTAAGGAGGCTGCGGGGAGGCTGTGACTCCTGCTGTTGCTGCTGCTGCTGTTGACTCCGCGAATCCTCATGTCTCACGTCCGCATCTCGGATGATGGTGACAGGTCTAGACGGCTTTTCCTCCTGCGCTGCGCCCCTGCGCTTCGCGGGGACATACTCTGAGCCCTGGCTTAATAGACTGAAAACCTTGCCGTTGTGAGACCACTGCAGCGTCTGCCGAAAAGCCCCTCTTCGGTCATTTCTTTGTTGCGCTCCTGGATTCCTCTGGGAGTAGCAAATTTGCAGAAGCACAACAAATAAGCAGAAGCATGCGTAAAACGTGCCATATGTGCGCATTCCCATTATAAATTAATGAAAGTTGGAAAATATGGCAAGAATTCAATTAAAATCCTAAATTCTAGCAGTGTTCATGTCTTTATGAAGAAGCAGTGATAATGAAAAGCTAAATGTTAGTGTTTCCTTGTGAACTCATATCGGTTTTCTGCAGCCTAGAGATGCATAAGATGATTATTATGAGGAGGAGGAGTTCAGCATTTGGAGGAGTATGGGATCTTGTTATACAAGTCTGATGCTGCTGCTCATGTAACCACAGAGTTGTGTGATCCTGCTCAACCAAAATTACACAATCTGACTTTTTATAAGATGTACAAACCAAACCTGCTCTCAACGTGCCTTGTAAAATACATTTACACCTACTGAACCGTTTTGCATTTAATGCTACAAGCTCAACTTCACTGTATAAGCAGACATTTTTATGACAGACAAACAATGTGGTGAGTGATTGTGACAAGGAAGGAAAGGGTTAGTTTTCCTCTTCTTGAAAATAAACATCTGAAAAGTATGATGTGTTTACATCATTTGCAAATGAGATTTGATATTTTAGCATACCAAAGTCTTACAAGTCGCTGTGTAGGAAACCTTTTGCTAGGGAATTAGAAAAATCCATCTTTATGTAATAATCTTAATATGTCTTCTTAATATGTGGTCCTGCAACACTTCTAAGATCCTCTTCACTGATGTGCTTGGAAAACACATAACTTTTTAAGCCCAAATCAAATTTTACAGAAGTGATCTCCCACAAACCCACCCTCCCCTTCTTCAGAATTTCTTCTGTGCTTTCAGTGCTTTCCTGAAAACGTGGAATACAAAAGCATCTCACTGGCAATCTTCTATAAGGTCATAATAAGTAATTTCACAGTGAAAAGGGGGAGGGAAAAGGGAGTCTGGGTGGGGATACATGATATCTTAGTTTCTTGGCAGACTGCTGACCCACAACTCTTCTGCTGATGAATTGGAGTAATTTGCAAGAGGCAAGTCAAGACCCGGCTCTCCTGGTATAACTCCAGATGTATAATGCATAGGTTGGGAAGCGCTATCCAAGCTGTTCTTTTCGCTGTGTGCAGAAAACCAGGAAAATCTTTCTGGCATCTACAACACAGACCACACAATGGTTGCTGCTAAACCACAGCAGCTTGTCGCCTAGATTTCATATCTTCTCACAACAAAATGTGCAATAAAAGCAAAGACTTTGGGTCATATTAAATTGTGTGTGTTTTTTTTTTCCAAAATGCCACCATTTAGCAGAATTTATTTTTGAACCAATTGTCAATTTCTAAGGAATCTTGTTCTTAAAACTTTCCCTATGAGGACTGTTGGATTGTTTTTTTTAACTCACATCTTGATGTAATATGGCAGAGGAGAACAGAAAATAAGAACCTAACCACATAAGTCTTCATCCTCTCAAAATGGAGCAGCAAGCTATAGGATGTTTATTACAGTCAGATCTTAATAAATAACATGTGTCACCTTAACTATGTAGATGACACACAGCTATAGATTAAGATGTCATCGGGTGATGCACACCCATCCTAGTGCTGGGCAAATGCATAGAAAAAAATCAATTCTTTACTGTGCCAAATTTAGCTTCAGCTAAAGCAGCTAAAAGCCACCAACTTGGTTTTAAATCTCGATGTAGTGATGGACTCAGATCTAACCTTTCAAAGACTCATCAGGACTGTAACAAAGTCAGCCTTCAATCAGCTAGAGGACATCTCCAGAATGCTGCTGCCCACATCCTCACCAAAACAAAGAAAATAGAGCACATCACCCCAGCTCTAAAGTCTTTATACTAGCTTACCATATCTCTATTTTAAAACACTTCTCTTAGTCCAAAATCATTGAATGGCTTAGCACCAACATACATTACAGACTTGCTGTCATTGTATCAACTGCCAAGACCTCTCGGGTCTCTGTCTCTAAATCTACTTTGCATATCCATAACCAAACATGGAGAATCAGTTTTTGTTTCTTATGCTCCACTTATTCAACGTAGAATGAACTCCCAGAAAACTGTAAAAGATCTAAAACCAGTTGCTTTAAATCTACATTAAAATCTGTTTGTTTAGAGTGGCCTTTGGCAGTGCTACCTAAACATTATTAGTTAGGTTTTCAATCCAACTTCCTTTTGTGGCAAGGTGCACACTACAGAGGGCCTGGGCGGAGTTCGATCCCCAGACTGTTGGATGAAAGTGACACACGTCGACTAGTCAGCCAAAGGGATATCCCCTTGGCCAATTAGCCAAGGCGCATGATCAGTTGGAGGCATAGTGACAGGAACCCACACTGTCACATGTCTCCCCCTCTTTCCTCTTTTCTCCACGCAGGCTGCCACAACCATTTTTGAATCCATTGACCGTTAACAGCACTGCCAACTGTGGCAAGGTGCACACTACAGGGGCCCAACTAAAGGGATATCCCCTTGGCCAAGTAGCCAAGGTGCATGATCAGTTGGAGGCATAGTGACAGGACCCCACACTGTCACACCTTTTATTATTGTACTCGTACTCATCGTCTCCCGCTTCATCTGGGACCAGGTCGCAAGGGCAACAGTCACAGCAGAGACTCCCATACTTACCTCTCTGCTGACACCTTTTCCAGCTCTGCAGGTGGAAGCCCTAGGCGCTCCCAGGCCAGCAGAGAGACATAGTTCCTCCAGCGTGTCTGGGGTCACCCCCTGGGCTTCCTCCCGGTGAGACGTGCCTGGAACACCTCCCAAGGGAGGTGTCCAGGGGGCCATCCCATCCGAAAGCGATGTCCGAGCCACCTCAGCTGACTACTCCTGATGTGAAGGAGAAGCGGCTCTACTCCAAGCGAATGACCAAGCTCCTCACCCTGTCTCTAAGGAAGAGCCCAGCAACCCTGCGGAGAAAGCTCATTTCAGCTGCTTGTATCTGGGATCTCGTTCTTTCGGTCATCATCCAGATTTCATGACTATAGGTGAGGGTCGGAACGTAGACCGACCGGTAAATAAAGAGCTTTGCCTTTTTATTCTGCTCTCTCTTCACCACAACTGGCTGGTGCAGCGTATGCATTATAGCAAGAGCCGCATCGATCCGTCAATCCATCTCCCCCTCCATTCTCCCCTCACTCGTGAATAGGACCCCAAGATACTTGAACTCCTCCACTTGATGCAGGAATTCTCCTCCAACCTGGAAGGGACAAGCCACCTTTTTCCGCACAAGAAGATTCTCATCCCAGCCACTTCACACTGCGAACCGCCCCAGTGCATGCTGTAGGTCTTTCCTTTACAGCTTTAACTGGGGATTCTTGCCTGTTCTGGGATCAGCTGCTCTGAACAAGAACTGCATATTTTATCATGATCAGGTGATGTTTTCAGATTGCCTTTCTCGCTTAAAAAAAAGTTAAAACTATCTTTCCTAATTCATCAAAGTAAATAAAGCCAAGCTGCTCTCTTGCTTGCAGCACAAAAGAGAGCAGATAAACACCCAGAGCATCCAGAGCTTTAATGCAACAAAGCATCTTGAATAGCGTTTGAGCCAGTATCCAAATTTCAGTGTTTAAGCATTTTTGACACCCACATCACGCTTGATCCCACTAACAGACCAAAAATGTTCCTTTTTGTTGTGGTTTTGTTGGGATCTGTAATCTGCCTGCCAGCTCATGCGAGCTGGGTCTCTGACTTTCTGAAACTCCTGTTGCTCTTGTGAAGAGCTGAAAACCTGACCTAGGTTGAACTGTGGAGATCCGGAGCCTGTCTACCACCTTTTCTCCAGCAGAGCGCGCCGTGGGTCTCCTGGGCTGGAGCCCTCAACGCACCTGAGGATCGTCAGCTCAT
>JAUZNJ010032926.1:0-13434 GCA_034780135.1 Jordanella pulchra
ATATAATATAATATAATATAATATAATATAATATAATATTTTTTTTTTTCTTTTAAATTCCTTTTTTCTTCAACTCATCATGAATCTGATGATTAGGATTTTCAAACAGCACAAGCTGAAGTTATTTCAGCGGCAGATATTCAAACTGCATTCAATTTGAGGTTGTTTTTCAGTAGAACTAGTCATGTTACTTGAGTTTCAAGCACTTTTTGTACCATAAGTGTGACAGAGAAGACAATCAGGACTTCAACTCAAAGGCTTTTTGTGTCTTAGACTAAATCTGCTTTCATCTACCCTCTATCCATCTACCCTCTTTATGAATTTTCTTACATTTTTATGGGATGGGAAGGGTGGAAGCCCAGACACTCCTCTTCTTCTGCCCATTCTGGGGGAACCAAAGGAGCTCCCAAGCCAGACTATATATATATTGTCTATGTGGTGAGTTCTTGGTATCCCCTAGGGTCTCCTCTTAGTGGAACATGCCATAGAAAGCCTCCAAAGAGACACAGACAAATGAAAGCAAATTTAATGGAATGTTCAGGGATACCTCAGTCAAGAAAATTACTTTCTTTGCTCATGGATCTAACAAGACATCGATTGGGAGATTCAAAATTACAGATACATTTTGGTGGGTATCAGTTTGATGGCTTGAAACCTAAAAGCAAATCCTAAAAGCTGCTGCAGTATTGCACATGCTACTTGTCCTTCTTTCTAATAAAAAAGGTTCAAATGTGTCTTCAAAGGTCAAACAATAGTTCAATCTTTATTCCTTTACTGAGAATAAATAGACCTTTCGTAACACAAACGTGTCAAAAAATATTAAACAGTAAACTACTTACGTAAATATCACTTTTAAATTGATAAGATTGGGAGCATTCGATGCAAGTGATTTAATATTACTTCTCTTGTTGGCCAGTTTTTGAGATGACTTTTTTTGGTATTTCCTAAATATTGAATATTTCCGTTTGTAAGTATCTAACACACTAGTATTTGTCATATTAGTCTAATTTACCCCAAATGACCTTATTTTTACATCACTATGCTCAAGATAATCTGTAGGCAGAGACCTGAGTAAAAGGCTTACATGTGCTTTTTGATACTATTTCATCATTTCTGTCTGGTCATCCATTTTTAAGCATATATTAAGGATTCTGCTAACCTTCTCCAACAAAATAGCATTTAAAGGAAAAAGGGATTTAACGGAAAGTTTGCCTTTTTTTTCCTAGGATTTATCAACAACCCAGACCGATGAACTCTGACAAAAATAATATCACTGCCAGAGAACATCTCCCACCCTATGCATTAGGCTGTTGCAGAGATGGAGAGCTTCTTGGTGACAAAGTGCTGCACCCAGGGTGCACCACAAACCATTATTGTAGAGAAGAGCGTTATTGTTGAACCTTCCTCCCAGCAACTGATAGAGTTTGTAACCACCACCGCTTCCAACAAACCCATGAAACAATTTTCCAGTCGGTCCTTCCTGTTATTTGTACGTATTTTATTACTTTACAATTGTCCTTTTTCTTTTTGCACACACACACCTACACATGTTGTACATTCATGAAATTGCCTGATTTCAAATTTCTCTGCATCTACATTTGTTGTTTTTCACAACTGCACAGATTTTTTTATGCTGTAAATGTACCCTTACTCTAAAGTCTTTTATTATTGTTTTCTGTTTTAATATTTTCTCTTTCAAGTGACTGCTTCAAATTTCTTTTCACATTACTCGTTATTTACTTAAATTTCCTCACTGTGTGATAATAAAGGTTATATGTATTCTGTTTGATCCTTATATTTGTTTTGTTGTTAGAAAAAAGACAAGAAAGGTTGGCTTTTTATATGACATATTAAAAACAGAAAACAATATATTGTTATATATTATTATTAACAGATTTAAAAAACTTTTATAAAGTTCTTTTTCTTCTCAAGATGAAAAACATAAGGATCTACAGTATATCGGCTTTCTGCTGTCAACAAAACCCTTAAAGACTTGACAACAGAGCAGCTTTATGATATTCTAAATTTAGAAATGGAGTAAAGCCTCCTTCTGCTGTGCTGTTTGACGCGACTGTTTTCCAAGTGGAAAGTTGTTCAATCGATTTATCTTGAAGCCATATTTCTTCTTACAAACTGAGTGGGTGAAACCTGCTGTAGACGTGACCTGAAATATGCAAAATTTGACATCTTGTTGTGTTCAAATGAAGTCTCTGTCCTGTTTTAAACTGAAAGTATTTCCGCAATGATACATAGTAACTCATTTTTACGTACAGGCAAAATGAAGTCAAGAGAGTTTGCTTTATACCAATTATTTTATATCATCTAAAAGTGGAGGTAGTTACATTGTAAGTTGATAATTTTTTGTTAATTTTTAAGAATCATTTAGATTATTATTACAAAAACTCTAAAACAATGAAGAATTGGGATAAGGTTAAAGTAAAATGATGGAAAATAAAAATGCAATTTTGCTGATATTGATTTGCTGTCATAGGCCTCTTTTTTGAAATATTCTAATTGTCTTCTCCATATTCAGTTATAATGCTTCGTCCTTACATGAAAGCACACACGCTTGTGCCAATTTGTGTTTTTTAATTGCTTTTTAATATGATAGATAGTTAATTATGCCAAACTTTAATTACACCATCATGCATTCATGTGTTGTTCATTGATTGTGGAGAGTTAGTACATATTTCTAATCATTAAACAGATGTACCAAAAAAAGTTCACATTCACAATTCATCATTGTAAGATTCAACAGATTATTCTCGTTGCTGATTCAAAACGTATCACTGATTGCTTCACTTAGTATAGAGGATATCTGAGGTCATACATTTCCTTCTGTTGTGTTTGAAGGCACCAGACATAAGACAATTTGCGCATCTCAATTAAAGCAGAACACGAGTTTAAACTTGAGGCAGTCTCTGAGGGAATAACGAAGAAGCAACTTCTACTGGGCATGCTATCCTGCTGTTTCTTGGCTTGTTGTGCGGTGAGTAAAGTCCTGAATAATTAACCTCAAAGCGCTTGAAAAGTCAGGCACCATATTTTATTTCTTGGCTCTGTGCTAGGTTTAGAACACTGCTGCTGTTGTTGCTTCAGACTTACACTGTAGTGTCCCTGAAACATGAATAAACTAAGAAAGTATTACACCTCAAACAATGGATATTAAATCTAAGAATGTGTTCATTTTAATGTGAAGTATAGGCATAAAAATAATTATATAACATATATTACAAACACTTTGAAAAATGTTTATAAACCTGTTTTCACACTGTTGTCACACATCAGCAAGAAACATTAGTATATGGTCTTGAGATCCTTATACCTCCGTAAAGATACACATAGTTCTAAGATGAAAAAACAACAAATTGATTAAAGTTTAGTGCATTTTAATAATTTACGCCAAAATAAAACCTAGTGACAACAAATGAATTTTGAAATCCTCTGAGTATAAGTATATTTGATGACAGAAGAGACTAGAGAAAACAGCAGAAATGGCTGAAATCACAACAAATGGTCTGTATAATGATAAATCCCAGAGATATTTAGTGTGGAAAAAGTACAAAAGATTAACTTAAGACATCGAATTGGAAAGTTAAAAATGTATTGGTAAAGTTGAGCATCTAAGCAGCATCTTCCTAGAATATTTAATAACAATCCTGAACAATCTAATAACAATCCACATATTATATATAGGAGGTTTTCTGTACCTCCACTATCAGTAAGTGTTGTCTATCCTGTGCAACAATCTAATCGCAATCTAATGTTAGGAGCAGTCAGTTGAGATCAGGCCCACAAAATTAAATATCTATTTTTACTCAAGTAAACTCATCGCTGTAATAGCTTAAATGGATATTTGGTCACACATTTGTGAGGTCCCTGACAGTGGACAAAAAGGCCTGGCTCTCAGTCTCCACACTTGCTTTATGCACTGGTGCACTTACCAAGCTGTTCTCACCAAACATGGAATTATCCAAAATCTCTTAAAAAGCTGAAAAATTCAAGGTTCCTTTTCATTGGTCAATCAATCAATCAGAATATGGGGGTAGACTAACTACATTACCTTTGAGAAAACACAGTGGTGGTAGTACAATAGAATGCTTTGGAATGTTTATGTCAGTTTGGACAGAGGTAGATGCTGCAAAAGACTTGAGACTGGAGCAAGGTTACTCTTTTTTTTAGAGATAAAAGTTTGTTGTTTTTTGTGGAAAGCTTTAGAATAGATTTTCATACATACTGAGTTTTTGCTAAATACTGAAGGTATTTAGCAAAGAAGACTGAGCTAAAATTTCCAACTTTGGATGAAGAGAGGTTACAGACATACCTAATATACTTGTGGGTGAAAGTCACATTTTATAGATGAGGATGTAAAAGCATAAAATGAAAAACTTCAAAGATTTATTTTTAAAATAATCAGAATCAGAATCAGAATCAGAATCAGGTTTATTGCCAAGTAGGTTTTCAGACTTACAAGGAATTTGCCTTGGTGTTTAGTGCACAACACAACACTTCTATGAGAAGCAAGAATAAGAATAAAATGTAGAGATAAAAATCCTTCTTCACATTGATAGACATACAATCCTGATTAAATTTATAGAGGTTTTGTCATTAAATCTGACAAATATGGGAAGTTCAACAGATGTTAATACTTTTGCGATACAATACCAGAGATACTAATCATAACAAATACAAGTAAAGAACAACGTTCAGGTCATATTTACTTAGCTTAGGTTTTATTTTGAAATATCTACAGAAAAAAGGGTCAGAAGAAAATGGGTCACCAGTTTATAAATGCCTTTTAAAAACAGGTGGAATACGATGAGTCAATAAATATTGGAAGCTTTCAGAGAGTCTAAAAGAGTGTGAGAAAATCTAAAATCATTTTCATGCTGAGAAAGTGGAAGAAAACATAAATAAATAAATAACACAATAAAAGACTGCACAAAAGTGCATGTTTTTCACACTCCATTGAGAATAAGACTTATGTGTGGTGTCCAACACAATCCTTTCTGTTTTTTGCAAGACATTCTTCAATATATCTGTAGCCATTAGATGTCAGTAGAGAAGCCTTAAAAAGCTACAGCAGAATAGCAGCAGGTTCCAGATAGTGTTCCCAGCCTGCAGTTTTCACACCCCCACAATGCAGCACCTGACACTGTCACCTCCCTGACAGAAGTTTTGATACAGGCAGAATTTGTCAACAGGCATCTCTGGAGACGCCAGTCTGCTCATCTCTCCTAGCTCAGAAGTCAGAGGAAATTACAGAAGCAAATATATGATGAGATTCAGTCCAAATGCATCATGAATATTTTATGCAGTGATCACATCCTTTTTCAAATCGAGTCAATGAAGTCATTGTTTGCAGTTATAGTGTGTATTACATGAAATAAGATTTCAAATAAGAGGAATTGTAGATGTTTGTGAATTCCTTGTCCAAAAACCTCACTCATTTTTCACTCAAGGGTAGAATTGGCAAAACAATGGATAAATGATGCAACAAAGATGTAAAATCTGGAGAGAGAGCAAATAAAATGAAGTGATGAGATTGGCTACCAGAGGAAGAAGCACAGAGTGAAGGATATCGTGTTAGGATCACCGATTGCCTCAGAGGGTTTTGAATATAACAGAAGTCAGAAAATAAAAGCATTCTCACTGCCAAGTCCAAAGAAAAAACTGTTGTCTTTCAAGGGCAAACTCCGGCAATACATTTTTTTCCGGCCTTCAACTGGCCTCTGTGGTGGAAAATAATGACACCAGGTCAGAGACAAGGGCACATGTTCACCCCAAACAGGCAGACAACCATCTGCTCCAAACTCCATGAGGAGATCCTGCTCCAGGCTTCTCATGAGAGCTGCTACATTTCTTCCAATAACCATCTAAACTGTGCTTACATTGCAATTTGTTCCTCCCCAAAATAAAGCCATTTCAACCTGTACGCAATGCTCAGCTCATTTTGGTGTACAGAAATTGTATACTCAAATTTTAAAGGCAGTAAGGGTTAGGTAATAATTTTTTAAGGGCATTATATAGCTTTATGTTACCCCTGAAATTATTTAATTTCAATCAAGTATAATAGCTTGTACGTAGTTTTGTTTTTCTAATAATGTAAACTTCTTTTATCCTACCTCATGAAGGAATCCAAATCAAGACTAGTATTTGATGCTTCGGGTCTAATAATGGTGTACTTTTAGAAAACCTAGAGGCGATGATCAACAGCAAGCTCTCTGAGAGATTGCAGCAAAGTCAGCATTACATTACAAGCAAATGTCTGCTCTGCCGTCGCTACATGCTTATTCAGGGGGAGCGAATTCTGCAAAGTCAATGACTTAATGCAATCAGCTTGATTTCCTTACACAGAAAATGTTTAACCAATCTGTCTGAATAAATTGATTGAAATGTCTCTGTCCTTCAGATGGATGGTGTTATGAATTGGCGCTACATAAATAAACTGAACTGTTAAATTACATCACCTGCGTTCTTTTCACAAAAAACATACTTTTTCTTTTAGACATCTTCATAATAGGAACCTACAATTTGGTGTGAAATATAAATGTTAGTGTCCAACACACAGTCTGCCCCAAACAAGATTGGTACATAAACCAAAAGTAAAGCCATATAACAAAAAAAAATAGGTGCCAAACTTTAACAGTAATACTACAGCTGTGCTTGGCAGCCACAGAGGTCCAGAGCAAGTGTAGATCTGCTGCTCACCTTTCTTGCTTTAAGTGCTTTGAACAGGGTGTGCATCGCATTGATTTAATTGATTTCAAAATTTGTTTAAATTAATTTGAATTTGTAATGTTTCATTTTGATTTCCCAAACTGATGTCTAGTTTCTTTCCAACATGAAATGTTTTCTGTAATGTTTTTCATTTTATGGTGACTTTCTTCATAAAGCCATCTCCAGAGTTTCTATAAGAGTTCCTACAACAGAGCCAGCTTTATTTATTAGCTTGTTGAGCTCCTTTAGGCCATTTGCTCTGATGCTGTTACCCCAGCAGATGATGGTAGAGGGGATTGCACTACCTGCATTTATAGAAAATATGCAGGATCTTGTTGCAAACACTGAAGAACCAAAGCAAAGTACAGTCTTCTCTGTCCCTTATTGTTGACGGTTTCATATGGTTACGTCTCCAGTCAAGTTTGTTGTCCAGGTGAACACCAAGGTATTTATACTCCTCCACCACCTCCACATCTTCTCCCATGATGTTAATGGGATTCTTGTTCCCATTTCTTCTGAAATCCACAATCATCTCCCTTGTTTTGTTGATATTCAGGATCAGATGACCTTCATGCTTCAAAGCTGTTCACCAGCTCTCTGTACTAAGCATCTTGTCCATTGTGATGCACCCGATGATCACAGAGTATTCTGAGTATTTCCGCTGGTAACATGGTTCTGTCTGACACTGGAAGTCAGGGGTGTAGAGAGTAAAAGAATGGTTAGAGTACTGTCCCCTGTGGTGCTCCTGTGCTGCTCACTGTAGTTGATCCTTCAGTCTAACAAACTGTGGTCTGTTTGTCAGATAGTCTTTGATCCAGGCAATAGTTGATGCCTCCACCTGAGTCTGCTGAGGTTTCTCACACAGTAAGTCAGGCTGAAGTCAGTGTTAAATGCACTGGAGAAATCAAATAACATGATCCACACATTGTTGTCTGCCTTATCTAAATGACAGTTGGTTTTTTTGAAGCAGATGTATAAAGGCATCTTTAACTTCAACTCCACAGCAATAAGCAAACTGCAGGGGATCCCGTTCAATGCTTGTTTGCTTGTTCAGGTGAACCGACATGAGTCTCTCTGGGACTTTAATGATGTGGAATTTCAGGGCAACAGATCTATAGTTATCTCTCAAACCCTCTCCTGCAGTCAAAGCTGTCTACCTATAAGCTAATTAGAAGATGTAGGTGGTAGCTTTTGTCACACTGTGATACTGTCATTCTAGATATCAGACATTGAAAGCATTATGATTGCAAGCAATCTTTGGTCACAAGATGCTTAAAATGGCTGTTGTATAATTTGGCTCACTGTCGACATAAGACATTCGCATGCAATGGCTGATAATCACGCTGTGTGTACCTGGCATGAGGTCAAAGAGGTACTGTAGAATCACACAGAGTTGCTCTAGGCAGTTTATTGAAACCTGTGATCGTCTTCATCCCAGACTGCAAATTATTGATATTGTTTTGCTTGAGCTTTCTTTACGACTTATTCAGCTGTTAGCATAAAGGCTAGCAGAGAGCATTGCAAAGGTGAGATTAACAGTTGTAAGAGCAAACAAAAAACTGCCGAACACAAAATAACTAACTTACAGTTGTTGACACAGTATTGTAATTTGAACGTTAAGGAGCTGAAGGAAGAGATGACTGTTATGACTTGTCATATTTTGCTGCAAGCATCATAATTTAGGTTTTAAATTAATAAAATGATTTGTAAATAGGGATTTAGAAGTTAATCTCAAACTTTGGTAGTATCAATTTAAAGGCTATATATTATATGATCACTTATAAGGAATAAACTTGAAGATTAAATAAAAAAAAACAAAAGAAAAAACTCAATACATAGATTTGAGTAAAAGCTGTTTTACACAGTTGAACTTATACTTACAAGCAAAATATACAACTCCTTAAACAAGGCAGTAACATTAAAGTTCACTATGCTTTTGTCAGACTATGGTCAAACTGTTGCTTTCTGTGAAATAAACTTTTAAAGACAACAAACTGAATGCTTTGATGAATCCTGGATTTCTACAATATGTATATACACACCCTGATGTAAACATTGCACTTCAGCGGAACAAAAACAGGCTTCCATACCTTTCCTTCGGTCTTGATTTTATAATATTTTTCAAATCTGTTTCAATAACCTACATGAGGCCAGAGGTTATCCTCGAAAAGTTATGGTTTGCATAAAAATGGAAGCCTGTGCAGGTCTTTTTAAATTAAGATCCATCTGTATCCCCTGAGTTTCGGTGTTATCCACCTTATTCCAAGACCAACAGGAAGGCAAAAGCAACTTTTCTGATTTCCATAAAAAAGTACAAATTTACATAAATAATATTACATAATATAAATACAATATTATATAAACCCCCAAAATTTGTAATGGATAAGTTTTGATACTTTACAGATATGCCTTAATGTGCCTTGAGATGACATGTTGTGATTTGGCAATATACAGTATAGAAATAAACTGAATTTAACTGAATTTAAACTAAAATAAAACAAGATTGGGTGAAATAAGATGGGGTGCGAGGCCTTCAGTAATAAAAATCATATAAACCAAACACCTGCAAAGAGAAGTCGGAATCAAAGAGAAGCATATAAAGCAGCTTCAATGTCACTGCAGGATCTCTATGGATGGGAAATTCATTGTCAAAACAGCTTTACCTATAAAAACCATTTCCTTCTAACGCCCTGAGAAATTGAGTAAAATACGGGAGTAAAATACAAAACCCTCCACATTCTGTGTGCTGGTTTCATTTGGTCTTAAGAATATTTCACTTTAGTGATATAGATCATATAAAGCCACTATCCTTAAAATTGCTCAGTGAAAAAGCAGCTGGAGCTCATTCAAAGAGCTGCTGTCAGTGTCATCCCTGGAACTAGGAAGATGGATCATATGCAACTAGTCCTTAAATCATTGCTCTGATGCCCTTTGGTTCACATTTACAAATCATGTTGATGATCAATGAGGACTGAACTTTTCAGAGTTTCTGATAAATCAGCAACTTTGATCATCAAGACTTGTTTACATAGTGTTCTAAATTACCCATTAAACTAAGAGGGAACAGCATTTAGCTTTATGCTCACATCTTGGAAAAATTCAAGAAAATTTGGACTCTAAAACTAGTTTAAGAACGGGACACTAAGAGCTTTGAAAAAAAAGGTTACTGTATCCATGCAGCTGCATCTGGTAAAAAACAAACAAAACATAATTGGGGTAAGAGTGTCTAAGTATCCTATCAAAAGGTGGAAAACTTCAACTCGGTTTAGAAACATGTGCCATAGTGCTTCAGTGCTATAGAATCTAATATTCCTTTCTTTATTTGGAGTTATATTTGTCTCGGCTGATTTTAGACCGAGGAAGAAAGGAAAACTATCAAATGTGTGAGACTTGAAAACAAACAGGACACATTATTAAAGCTACATGTATTACATGATATGATATTAGAGCGTGATAGTAGATGGGCAAACCTGATGTGAGAGCAGAAACCTTGAAGGACAAAACCTTAATTGCTTTCTCCCATAAAGCATCATTTTTGATAGATAATAAGAATAAAAGCTAAATAAATCTGGAGGTCTATGAAATACTTGATGTGTTGATTTTAATTTTTTAGATATAATCTTTTAAAAACAATGATTTGTTTGCGTAAAATGATATTTTTGCTGCAGTTTTGAAAAAAAATACTGAGGGATAAACGATTTTGGCGAATTTAGTTGTGTCGCATTGGAGGATAGAGGCCTTATGAGTGACCAAAATTAATGAATAGATAAATCAATGAATACCTTCTAGTGCTTATGTCTTAAAAGAGGTATGAAAAGGTGGAACTTATTTAATCATACCTCTTTTCCTTGACCTGAACACCATCAGTCCTCCTAATTTCTCCTTATACACAAATAAACATACAACTCAGATGTCCATTAAATTAGCAAATAGAGTAAATCATTTACATATAAACATACATGTACTTATTCAAATGTATCTATATACATCTTCCTTCATACAATTATTACCCATAACCATGGGACCACAACCAATGCAAAACTATCCATATACCTGTACAATACCCTAATCTTTTCTGTGATCCGGTTTCTGTGACAGATCACCATTGAAGTTTATGTCTGGTTATTTCTTCCAGCCTGTTGATCAGAATGAAGAAGATTCAAATGTAATTTAAAAGTTTTGAAGTTATTTGATGCATTTTGAAATTTCAAACTTTGCTTTCTTTTCCTCTTGTACTTCAACAACTCAATTCAGTTTTGCACGTTGTAATCATAGAGCAACAACATTACACCTCCAAAAAACAAAGGAAAAAAAAGCAGGTGCAAATATTTGGAAAGTTATGGCTTATGCAAATAAGATTGTTTTCTTGAATATTAAGACAAAATTTGCCATAAACTAATTGTGCGACATATTGTTCATCTGCTTTTTTTTGTAGTTTGCAACATCAAGAAAATCACATTAAACATTTTTTTCTCTACATCCAGTGAGTCTCTTGGTTTATGGTTTTGATAAAAATTGAAAATCTGTTTATAAAGGTATGAAATAATGGATTCTACATTGAAGGTCCTTTTTGTATTTATATTTAGAGATAACAGAGCAATAAAATAAATATTAAATACAGTGATTTTCTTTATAAGATGACCAAGAAAAAAAAAGAATGATGTAGTAGTAATCTTTTTGCATGGTGTTGAAGCTCCATAGTGCATTACCATCTGCAGTTTCTATTTCCTGATGCAGGTACATAGATCTAAAAGAAGTGGTTGGCTTTACTCCAGAATATTTCATATCTTTATTTCACATCACTGTTAGGCAGGAAAAGATCAGAATAAAAAAAAAGGCAGAACTCAGTGCTTGAACCCATATGAGAGTATTTCTTTCTGTTTTCTGACTGAGAAAAAATAGTTCTTTCCCCTGTTTATTGTGCTTTATCTGACTGCTGTCACAGCTTTTTCATGTGCATTAGCATTTGAATTTCAACTCAAAGGGAAAACCTCTGACTGAACCAGAAGCTCCACAGGAAGCTCAGCCCAGGGAGGCTGACGACCCAGAAACAAACCTTGAATGTGTGTGAATGTGAATGCAGAGCATTTCTGACAGAGGTGTTAAGCAACGTACAGTCGATGTAAAGCAGATGAGCCATTTTTTAAGTATGTTGTTTGCATTCATACGCTAAGAAGAGTTTCCAGAAAGGATTTATCCTGAAGGCAATTAAAAATGATAAACAGATTAAGTCTTGTTGTTTGATAATGCTGGACAGTTGTTGCCTTGAAATAATTGACTTATAGATAATTATTAAATGCAAATATGTTGTAATATGATAAATAGCTGTTTTTGCACTTCAATTTGAGTTTCATTACCTCCGCCAAGTTATGTTTTCGGTAGAGTTGGTTTGTTTGTTTGTTGTTTGTTAGCGAGTTTACAGGAAAAGTTATTAACGGATTTGCTAGAACATTTTTACCAAAGGTGCGTCGTGGGCTAAGGACCAATCCAATGTTGTTGGTGATCTGGATCAGGATCTGGACACAGGAATTTTTTAAAGGATTCTTTAACATTGCGAGATTTGCGGGACATTTTATACATTTTTGCAATAAAACTTATAAAAGGGAGATAGAATAGCATGATAAAAAAACTGGGGACATCAGGATCACAAATACTATCACTTAGGGTAGTTTGGTTGTTATAAAAGAAGTATTCTGGATCTGGTGATCCAGAATGGTGGAAAATAGTAGGAGAATGGGATGATTAGCTTCTATGACACTCTATATGAAGTTAGTGCTCTAAATGTTTTTGAGTACTCATAACACTTTGTATTTCAACAAAAACGGTATTTGGTCTTATTTGACTGTAATTCCACACACTGTACCTTAGGAACCACTTCCTTGTATGTTTTAGATATGACTCTATTCCAGCCCACATGATTTCAATTATTTTATGATATCTTCTGCCAGTCATTAGGTGCTGTTGCAGGGAAACACACTAAAACCTTCAGGACAGTTGTCCCTGAGGACCAGGGCTGGGAATCACTGGAACAGAGTACCTTCTTTTTACGTGTTTGCTGTGTTCCCTTAATTGGCTTTTTATCAAACTGTATACGTTACCTTATATGACTTTCTTTAAAACTGTCTTTGTAAAGTGTCTTGAGATGACATGTGTTGTGGATGGGTGCCATATAAATAGACTGAATTGAATTGACTTTCTGAACAAATTACTTTCCAAAACAGAACAAATAAAAAAAAGCAGATTTATGCATTTTCTTCACATTTACCATTAGTATTAATTTTCTTACCTGTGAGGTGGACGGCCATGTCTTGGAAGATTTTGCACTTATGTCTAGTGCTTTCAATTTCTAGACAGTTAATTAAACAGTGCTCTCTGTGAGATCACCGAAGCTTGGGGTTCTATTTTATCTAATCCTTTTTTAAACTTCACAGTTTTTTTCCCTGAACTCTCTGCTGTATATTTTGGTTTTTATTATCCTGTTTCTATAAAAATGTTCTCCAACAGGCCTTATTAGAGTAGCTGTATTTATACCGAGCCGATAGAATAGAATAGAGCTTAACATAAAGAATAGATTCAACAGGGGTGGACTCTATTCAGCAGTTGTGTAATTTCCAAATGCAAGTGGTTGCTTTGAATTTCATTCAGTTATATCAGAGTAAAGGGGATGAATGAAATTACACACTTTTCAGATTTTAATTGTCAAAAAATAATCAA
>JAUZNJ010032927.1:0-13434 GCA_034780135.1 Jordanella pulchra
AATTCTACCGGCATTTGAAAAATATGTATGCATCTGGGAGCGCCGGCGCTCCCATCGTCCGTAAAGGGTTAAAGTCAGATTGTTATTCCTGATTCCATATTTTCTCACAAACCTGCTAAAACATGTTT
Source organism: Jordanella pulchra (assembly GCA_034780135.1). NCBI lineage: Eukaryota > Metazoa > Chordata > Actinopteri > Cyprinodontiformes > Cyprinodontidae > Jordanella > Jordanella pulchra. Next base: position 129 of record JAUZNJ010032927.1, read on the forward strand.
GTAGTAGATAAATTACAAATAAAACAACCAATTGATGATGAATTTCAATGAGCATCTACAGTAAATGTGATAATATGAGCTGAAGGCCACCATTTAAATATAGTCAATCAGCCTGACTCCGTATACACCTGTGAAAACGATCAGAATTGAGATAAACCCCTAAATTATTATGCATGTTACTCTTTGAGCATAGAAAACATTTAGAAGCCAAAGATTATTTTTTAAAATACAGTAAATAATCTAAACCTTTAACACATTTAGCCTCAGGTGAAAAGTGAAACATCTGTTTCAGCTCTATGTGGTTTTATAAACGGATCATGTTACTTATAAGACTCAGAATCTGTTAACTAAACCAGAAATTTACAAGAAAAAAAGGTTCAAAATGTTACTTTCTGATCACTTGGTGTTTTTAGTCACTGTAATATACGTATGGTTTAAATATGCTAACATATTATTAGGGCTGCTGTTTGCTTAATCTGGACCCTTTTTAAAGGGGTGTCAGAATCATTCAGAGGACAAGCCCAAAAAATGACTGAAGCATCCTCCAGAAACCCAGATCCTGGTACAGGGCAGGATGGATCCATGCTTTTATGGTTCAGGCTACATTCAGACCTAGCGGCTGAGCGTTGCTTTGATCAAGCCTGTTTAGGTAAGCAGGTGTAAACTGTTTCCTTTGGTTTCCTGTTTCTAGCTGAGACCAGGGGCATCGGGTGTGGTCGTCTGCTGCTGTAGCCAATCATCTTCAAGGTTTGGTGTGCTTGGAGGCTGTTTTCCACAGACCTTTAGTTGTAACTCGTGGTTACCAGTCTGCCGTCCTCTTCTGCCATCATGGAGACGTTTCCATCCCCAGAACTTTTCCATGAACAACATTTTCTCCTTTTCAGACCATTCAATGCCAACCTGGGAGAAGGTTTTGTGTCAAAGCTCTCCTTAGATCAGAGGTTTCTGAAGTACTCAGAACAGCAAGTGATGTTCAGCACATCTAGTTGCCTGAAGCATCGACTTTCTGCTTTGTGATTGGCTGAAAAGAGTGAGTTGAACTGCTAATAACGAACAGAGCCAATGAGGAACGACGTAAGGAAATGAAACAAAGCTTAAGGTTGGGATGTTATCTGTATTCAGACCTTGTGCTCCAGGCTGCCCTGAACTCACACCTCACAGTGGTTGCTGAGGACATCTCTGAATAGAAACGGAGGACCTGCATGCTGGTCGCCAAGCAGAGCTGATGAGATGTTATTTGAAGGATTCGGGCTCTCTGACAGGCCGACACGCTCTTCACCCTGTCTGAAGCGGCGCGGTGGAGATGCCTTTTACTCCAGCCGCTGTCCGGTCGGATCACCTCAAGAGCAGTGCGGGTTCCGCTGTCTTCCACTTCATCTCCAGTGCGCATGTGTTGACCAGAACCAAACGTACATTTTATCTTTTATTCTGAAATCAGTCGACTCGGGATTTACATCTAAAGCTTCAGATAAAAGCAAAGACGACTCCATGTTTAAAACAGGTGGATGATCCCGTTAAAGATGAAAGGAGAAGACCTTCAGATGGTTTGTTCTCCTCCTGCATGAAAACGCCTGCTGGGGGGGGGGGTCACGGCGAGGCCACAGCCCCCCTGAGAGGGATCCCGGTCGCTCATAAAGAACGTTGCTAATACTTCCATTTTCCCAGCCTCACAATTACTGCACAGCCATGAATATTTGGCAGCAGAAAAAGTGCTTAGGCAGCACAAGCCGAGCGGCAGCGCATTATCATCGCCTTGTAATGCAGCAATGTTTGATTTGAAGATCTGTGTGACGTTCTCCAACCGCTCCATAGTTATATCCTGCACTTACAGTAATGGCTGACATGCAGGAGGGTTTAAAGTAAGGGGGGGGGGGATACTTGGCAGGGGGTTCATTCTCCTCCCTCCCTCCCTCCTTCTGAAACTGAACTCCACTCCTCTGCTCCATTCCTCCCTGTCTCCCTTCTCTCTCCATTTCGCATTTGATTTCATTTTATCTGTTCGCCTGCTGTGAGAAAAAGCCCAGAGATTCTCGCCATGGAGAGATGAGAGCTCACCAGGCTTCCCCTGCTCTCCTCCATCTCCTCTCCCCACACCCAGCCGTGTCTTCTTGGGGAGGACAGAGGGATGAGATTAGTGGGGTGTAAACACAGAGCCTAATCCTCGGGGGCCACTGGTGTAGTGTCGCCCACTGCTGCGTTCGCTGCCTTTAATGACGGGCCCAGCCTGTTTGCTCTGGGTGCTACAGACGGGCCCGGGTGCCTTTGATTAGGGCACCCTGCAGAAACACAGATTGAAGGAGCAGATCAGCTCGCTGCAAATCTCCCCCCTCTCCCAGCTCTACTCTGCTGTGCTCAGCTCCTCCACCCCACGACGACGCTTTGCTCTGCACATCTTCTTGACTTAAAGACTTAAAAAGAGTCAAGTGAGTGAAAATTCAGCAAAACGTATGGATTCTGTGTCAATTCCCCTCAGAGAGCGCAGACTGTGTATGTTTTAATGAGGTACACTCACTCCTTCCCTGCGTGTCTGCTCTTGTCTACCAGTCTGTGCTGGGAAGGTGGCGTTGTCCACTGCCGGATCTCTGGGACCGCGCTCTGCGTCGTGTTCAAACAAGCTGACTTGAAAGCGGGCGACTTGAGGAAGAGAGGCAGCACCGAACTTTTCTCCAAATCCTTAGAGACGAGGGTAGCAGAGGGCTGCCGGGGAGCTAGCTCGTTATCTGGCTCGGCTCAAATAGTCTGAGGTTTGGTTGAATTTCATGAGTAATCATTCTCTTTTCAGATAACAAATTAAGGCAGTGGCATTAGGGCAGCACTCATTTCCAGATTCTTCACAGCCCGTGTCAGCGGCATGAAGACTCTCCAAAGGGTATTCTGGGGGACTGTGATAACATAGAGACACACACACACTAACAGGAGCATGCAGAAAACACGGACAAGCACATGCAAACACTCACACATGCTCTCTCATCTCTGGCGAGCTGTGTTTAAAGGATTGAGACACCAGCAGGGTGTAGCTTTCAGAGACTGTGCTGATGGCATGAAGGCCACCATTAAAAAGAAACGGACTGGGTGGGAGGAGTGGATGACTTCACAATTGGTAAAATTCTAGTTCCAACTAACCAGGGGAGAGTAAACTTACGAAAAACCCAAACATCGATTTTCACCTCTCTGATCATCCGGAGCCTGTAGGAACGGTGTGTTTGGTAGGCTCTGCTTTCTGCTGCGCACAAAGACAGAGGTTTGATCACATTAAAGTTGAATCACAGCAGATTTATTTCCGATCTAAAGTGAATCAATAAATCAATATACCGTTAAAGTTCATCAATTTCCAAAATTCAGTTTAAAAAGTGAAACTTATGCAATTCTCATGTTGTTCAGTAAACAGATGCTCAACTGTCTGTGTGTAAATCCTGCTCAGACAGTTAACTCTATACATAAATAAATTCACAAGAACCTTAAATAAAAATATAAGAATTTATTAACAAAAATAATTCAACTCAAGTATTTCACTTAAAACTCTTGTGAAACTAAACCATATCGTTACTATGTAAACATTGAAGAAAAAAGTAAATGAAAATGGTTGAAACCATTACTGATAAAATGGTGCAATGATATCACAGCTCAGTATTGAAGTTATCTTTCAGAACCAAAGCGTATTTGAAGAACTTGGAGCCAGGTTAAATAAGCTTTTAAATCTGTTAGAACATTTGGAACGTATTCAAACAAATTTATACCAGAAAATGAGTGGATCATAAAACATATAAATGTTACACTAATATTAGTTTTAAACCCTAACTGAGATAATCTTTGTCATAACTTTATAAAAAACACTTTAAACCTGTTAGCATCTCGTTAGCTGACATGCAGTCACTACTAGCAAACACAGTGAAATGATCGTAACTTAATTTTCTATACCTAAATATAATTTCCCTGTCACTGCCAGACCTGCTACCTCCGTTATTCTCTGTTCTAATGAAGATGAGCGGTTCCCAGTGCACAGGAAAAGCTTAGCAGGCCCAAGATTGGTATCCTAGCTGGGAGGCTAAGAGGAGCTGTTTTGCTGTATTCTCTTGGCTCTGTGATCATCATGAAAGGTTTAAAAAAAAGCCTCCGGTGCTTTCTGATTTCAGGCCTTTCCTGTAGCACTCGGAGAGCAAGGTGCAGACAGGTCCGGATGTTTTAAGGTGGATAGCAGGCCTTACTCAACCTTGGGTCAAAGTTTGAAGATTTTGCCCCTTGTGTTTCCCATTTGTGACCTGGGAAGTCATGGGTGAAAGAATGAGATGTGCGGAAACAGGGCTTTACTAATGGATGACCTGCAGGGCATCCAAGATGTCCCTTGAATCTCCTCCTCCTCTGGCAGTCGAGTAGTAGGCAGCTCTTGGCTTAAAGTCTGAAAGAATCCCAGTCCAACAAAGGTTCAATTGTTTGTCCATGTTAATATTTATCTCATGGCTGTGAGGCAAACCACTCGAGCACTGAATCATTACACAGAATACAGTCTATGTGTAGTATTCTGGGTAACGGGTTATATAAACCCGGAGCTCAGTTCCTGTGGAAACCTGAATATGGGAAGTAGGTCCGTGTACCTTTGGCTGTGTGGCCTGATACCAAGACCTGCTTGAATCAGATTTCAATAAAGCTTCTCAACAGAAGGAAGCATGAAGTCCACTAAAATATTCAGATATGAAACCCAGTGCAACAGGACCAGTAGATTAGACGTGCTACAAATCATGGAAACTTTTTGGACCTCAATCAAGGGACATGGGTTCTGTTCCTCTACATTCTGTCTACAGAGAGTCCAAGAGTCTGTAAACTTTACTTTCATCTGGAAGGATCCCTGTGAACGACAGACCATCAGTCCTTTATGTGTCCTTATTTTTACTAGATGTTTTACTCCCAGTAAACCTACATGTGTTGTTCTTGAATGCAGCACTCCAGCTTTTTTTAGCAGTGACCTTCTAGAAGTTGCTTTCTGTCTTCAGGAAATCTGTTTATTCATGTTAGACAATTTAGGATAAAAATCTTTTTTTATGGCTCAGATTTTCTGGGTGAAATATTCATCAAGTTAACAGATATAAACACTGTCAACAATCTATTAAAGGAGTTTCACCTTTTGATTTATTGAATAAGTTATTTGAGATGAAATAAGACTTCAAATATTGAACACTACCTAGATACAGAGCAGAATAAACCTTTTGGACCAAAGTTTACTCAGTAACAGTTTTTATAAAACAGGATATCATTAAAGGCCCAAGTTTAAAACCTGCTAATATTCAGCAGCGTTTCTGTCATCACCAAACAAAGGGATCGATTGACTGTCAGTGATATGATCCAAGTTTTAGCCGGAGGATTTCTCTTGGTTGGGCCTGGGCCGATGTAAACACGGTACCTGGCAGAACACGGCAATTTTAACCGAGTGATTTCTGACCTGCAGGCAGCAACAGTGACTAAAACTAAATTTAAAACCAAAAATTTACAGACCAAAGTCTCACAGGCTGTGAAACTCATAGGAGCACCGTTCATTTTACCAGTCTGCACAGGGAGGCTCCCTCAGAGTATGAAATAATAAATCAAAATGCCTCATCAGGAACTGTAGCATTACTAAACCTAAAGAAAGGCAAAGCCCCCCCTCCTGTTGTCTGCAGGACTTTCTTGCCTTATAGTTCAACAGTATAGATGGATCTATGCAGCCGTTTCTACACAGACATACAAAGATACAAGTGTTACTATGATCCAAATCTATATGAAAAAAATCAGACTGAATGGGCTTATATATAAATGCACCAGAGTAAAGAATCAATAGTTGAAATAATTTGCATTTAGTCTGATATTTCTTTCTTATTTGATTATGTATTTTGAGTTGACCTCTGTCAGTCCAGACACCAAATAGCTTTGCCCTGATGACTCGCTTCTTTCATTTTTGTGTAGTGCCTACAGATGAGTCGACTGCAACTCAAGCAGGATCTGAGTTAATACTTTGCACTGAAATGTCAAGAGTTTTATTAAAAATCGACCAAAACATCCAGACATTTCAGAGAAAAAGTATTACCCTTCATTTGGAGAAATGTGTGGGAACCCTTGTCATGTGTGTGTTGTTTTGTTTTTGTTTCTTTTTTATGCCTCACTTTAAAGCTAAAGTCCATCTTGTCTGATGAGACAGTGAAGGCATCTTGTGGTCCCTCTTGAAAGCTTCGCCTACTTTATGGGAAGACGGATGCAGAGCCGGGTCCGAGCTGCTTCTTTGGGTGATGGAGAGCGTATATCTGCAGCTTCTTTAGAGAAAGAAAACAAACCGTGGCGCACCGGAAGAGGAAAGTAATGAATTAAGACTTGAGCATTATAATTCTTGTGAGCGAAGACTCTAAAGCCCCCCCACCCCGGCTCCTATTTAATCGGATGTAATCTACCTGCTTGGCAGCATTCCAATCAGATAGTTTCAATTATGCTCTTGTAATGCCACTCTGCGAGGAGGGGGAAAGTGCTGAGCAGAGCACTTTGCAGGCGATTTGCAAATAACAGCAAGGGAGTCTTTTAGAGAAATGACTGAACAGGAAGCCAGAGAGCTGCAGGAGTTGACAGCTCTCTCACTCTTAGCTTTGCTGGCTTTGGCGGTGATGGTGTGTTTTGCATCCCACCTCCTCCTCCCTGTGACAGCAGCTGTCGGGACAGTAAAGTGCCACTGAAGGTGGCCTCCTATGGTAATACGGAGGTAATTATTTTCCACTGCTATAGCACCATTTCACAACCAGGCAGGCGGGTTGGAGCCTCGGGAGCAGAGGCGCACAGGCAGCATTCCCCGGATCTCGGTGACACTCGAAGTTATTGAGTTAGTAGTTTGCAGTCTGGGGTGCTCGGAGTCAGCAATTCAGCGTTTGTGTTCTCAGAATGTGTGCTTGGCCCTGATGTCAGCGGGCTGCTGGCCTGTCTGAGAACCGACTGAAAGTTAATCTGGATGTCTGCAAACACGCCAGCGCGCATGCCATGATAAAAAGCCCGACAGACAGAGCTGGAGGACAGTGGTGCTCGGGAGTCTGGCAACATACGCTAAAGGTCGATAGTGTCATGTGTGACCGATGAAACAGATTGACCCGGGGGGCTCTGGTACCTTGTCACCCTCCACGGTCCCAGCATCTGTCTGCAACGTGTCACCCCTGGGCCCAACATGGCTACTCAGGCTATTAACCTCCAGCACATGAGGACACGGCAAAGTTAGAGCCCCTATGCTCGTCTCTCTCTGTCACAAATCCACTACTTACTCTGCAAATCGGGAGAATTTTCCGGGCTCCTGTGACCGGACGGCGTCCGGCTCAGGTAAAACTACCTGAATGGCTGCAGGGGAGACAGAGTGGGGACCTTGAATCAAACAACTGTCACCGCTAACAATGTATGTCACCGTCTCCGAATGGGCCATAAAAACCAAATAAATGACGGCCATTACGGTGGAGATTGTGATTATGATAATGAGAATAATAAAGGCGATCATCATCACGATCATGATGATAATGATAATACAGCGATGATGAATTATAATGAATAAATCCCTGAGCCCATTTCCTAAATGGAGGGAGATGTATCACTAAGAGAGGCCTGCAGCCATGCGACCGACGGGCTCAGAGCGGCTGGCGGTTATCAGACTCTTCAAGTCATTTGAACCGTTTGGACTCTGGAAACAACCTCCTCTCCTTTCACTGCTGTATCATGACTAGATTGTGCCTGTGTGTTGAAGTGTGTGCGCCAGGCTCAGAGAGCGCTTCCCAGGAGACCTTGCAGTTTACATATCACGTTCAAACCGCTTTTGTGCTCAGTACGCCTCCCCAGCCCCCCACCAGCATCCCCTGCCCTAAATCAGTCTCTATTTCTGTTGGTTTTATTCATTTCTTTTCTGCTGTGAAACTACAACTGTCTCTACTGTTGCTCAAACAGCCAAAACAAACTTTATCTCTCCCTGATGAGTGACCTCTTGTGGTCAAGATTGTAAATACTTTGTTCCCTAATGTGGAAACAGTGCAGCTCTCGAAGATGACATTTTATTTTTTTTTTTTCCTGAAACTCACAGACACTCTGTTTTGTCTGTTTTTTTTAAGACAAACTCTTCTGAAGTTCAGCTTTTATTTTTTAAGTCTATTTCTTTATATCTCAACTCTACAGGCAGATCTATTTAAGTTTATTAAAAATAAAACTGTGAAAGAAACCATAAATAAAGGTCTGACATAAAAACCTCTGAATTAGAATAAACAGCTTGAAGTCACAACATGATGAATGAGAAACATCAACATCACTGGAAGTTTTCTAGTTTTTTGTTCATTTTGTGCAAATTCTTTCTTTAAATTTTGAAAAAATCAAAAAAAAAAACACAAACCAAAATGACCATAAACATAAATAAATCAACATATTTTAAAAAAAGTTAAACTTAATAAAGAAATGGTTTCACTCAAATAAACTAACTTTAAATTCCAGCTAAAATACATTTTTAATTTTTTGTTGGTGGACAAAAAGCTACGACTGAATTCAACTAAGTTAGTTCTACAAACTAAGCTTAGTTTAAACCCTCACAAAAATCATATTGTTTCAAAGTTATGTAAAACAATATTTCATAAATAAGAAAGCTCTAAACTTTAGGGACCTGGTTGACTTTAAACTCCATTATATGGTATTTCTGTTGTGAATGCAATAAATAAGTTTAATCCAGAGTTTAAAACTATTGAACACGTTAAGTTAAAGGGAAGGGAAGTATCATTACATCTTGTGATGATAATGAAGCCAAACATAGTTGTTTTTTACCTGCTGTGTGGAGACGTTGGACTATAGATCAGTGAAGCTTTGTGCTTTTAACGAATGAAGCTGTAGAGCAACTGTCTACATGAACGCTCTCAATCTATTGGTTGAAACAGAAAAAGAACCCAACTAATAATCTAGAAAAAAAAGGCAAGTTATTTGTTTTTATGTTTTAATATATTTAAACCTAAATACCCGTCAGTATCATTTTTGTATCAGTTTCTGGAGGATCCTAAGACCTCATGATGGTTTATCTGTGACCCCAACTTTGGGAATCATGTTTAATCAATCAATCCATTGAAAAAACTGCAATATAAGTTGATCAATTCTTCCTAAAATAAATGCATTTCCCTTCATTTAAGCAAATAAGAAACACCATTTGTCGACGGATGAAGACGGTTTACATTTAAAATGGGTAAAAAACAATTTGATTATTTCAATTTAAGGTGCTTAATATCCAAGTATCCTATTTTAAGGACAAAAATCCTCCTTCCATTGGCAGATCATGTTAATTACCTGCTCAATTCAAGGGCAAACGCATCTGATGTTTCTTTATTTATTACATTTAGTTGAGTTTTTGCAGTGACAGAAGCTTTGGCCTCTGCCTGTTTCCTCTAAGACATTTATAAAATGTTTATTTGCTGTAAATATATATATTGAATGTGCAATATGTCTGAAAAAAAAATAAACCCAGAGTGATGTTTTTTCTGTAATATCCAGTACACTGCAAAAACTGATCTAAAAAAACAAAAATGTTATTGTTTGCTTTATTTGATCAGGTAAATAATATGATCTACCAGTGGAAACTAGTATTTTTGCCATTGAAATAAGATAATTAGATATTATACAGCTGGAATAATGTAAGGAGTCGTTTTTAATTACTTTAAATATAAATCTCCTTATTCAATTTGCAAACTTCTAACCTGCTCATATTAAGGGAGATTACAATTATTTTAAGAAGAATTGTTTTTCTTTTATGTAGTGTACTGTACTGAAAGGAGGGAGGCTGAACGGGTCCACATGGAACAAATCAGCTTGTTTTCTTGCTGTTTGATATGAAAAACCTTTTCTTTCCTGAGAATAATGGATAAAAAATTTAGCTTGATGACAGCATCTCTAATTTATTTTTTTCCCCCCTAATAAACAAAACGGATATTAGGTTCTTAAAGGAAAACACAAAGCAACTTTGCAATGTTGGATAGTTTTTAATAGCACTGAAAAACAAAGAGATAAGCAATATTTTGACACATAAACGGTAATTTGTGCAAAAGTAGTAGAAGTTTACAAACTTATATAAAAAGCTACAAAAAACCAGATCAAAACATCTTTCTTTAAACCCAAAATAATTTTAAAAAGTCCAGAGATTCATATAAGATGCAAATACTGAAAACAAATCCATAATTGGCTCAAATTAGACCCCCACCACAAAATAAACATTTGTGTTTTGCACTGCTCTGCTTTAATTAGTGAGCAGAGAAAAGAACCAGGCTTCCAGTTTCGATGCTGAGCTAAGCTAATTGCCGTTTGGCTCCATACTTAGTGCTCATGTATTGACATTTCTGTTTGTTATTTTCTCCTCCAAAAGAAAGAGAACAATGCCGTCTTTAGGAAAACTTCAGCCTCAGAAAGGCGTTGCTGAAAACCCAAACTTCTGTCAGATCCAACAGGGTAAACTGTGTGTTTGACCAATGAGCTTTTTGTCCGCAGAAAATAAAACAAGGTCCATCTAAAGAGACAAGCCAGCAGCGGGCTCGCTGAAATCCATCACCGGTGTCACACTGAGAAACAAGTGGAATTTGTCATTGACATCAGACACATCATTTATATAGAAATGTCAGCGTTGCATTCGCATAATGATGGAAACAACAACGCTGAGGGCTCTGGGCCTCGCACTCTGATGGCTGTGTGCAAACGTCACCAATAATGTGTCTTTAGTCTAGACGTGTCAGGGCTCTGGTGGGATCTATATCCACGCCTTTTTGTCAGCGCCTTCAATCTTCCCTGTTGCTCAGGAGCTAAGTGCAAGAGATTAATAAGTGGATTTGTAATGCACAACCTCATGGTTTGACACTATAAGTCATCGGCTGTTTATCGCTCAGGCTTTCTGAGTAGATTGAAAAATGGCAGATGTGGAGTTAAGTTAGTGAGCCAGGCCTCCCACCCCCTCACTGTCGCTCTCATACTGCAGGACCAGGAGGTACAGTGCACTGTAGCAGCAGCAACTAATGAGCAGCTTGTGTCTTTTCTGTGTTTGTTTCCCTCTGGCAGACAGATGACGTGACGCAAACAGAGGGTTCTCAGCAGCTCCAGCTCCAGCACTCAGACTCTTCAGAGAAGCAGCAGCCAAAAAGGTTACACGTCTCCAACATTCCCTTCCGCTTCCGGGACCCAGATTTGAGGCAAATGTTTGGGGTGAGTAACTCCAAGACGCCTTTTTCCAGTGGATTTACCACCAGCACACAGCAGCAGCAACACTTCCACTGTGACACCAGTGATTTAGACAGTAGTTTTACAGATTTTCCAGTTAGCTATGTCTCCTCTAACATCAGAGGAACTTATAACATCTTTAAAAAAAATACAGGAAAGTAGAAACTGGAGCTGCTTATTTATCGAGCTACGCCATTGCTGCTGTCATCTAGTTAATGCATTGATTACTGTGATGTCTGGGGAGAAAAGAGTGGCTTGGAAGATTTCGCAGGTGATAAACAGCTCAATCAGTCACAATCAGCTCTTGAACTCTGAGCTGCACCGTAGGTCAGACGCGAGGGAGGAGTTAGCTGAGCAATGAAACCTGCAGCTCATCGTCTCGGAATCTAAAGCTTTTATTTTCTCTGCTGTTGCCGTCCTGCGTTCGAAGAGTTTATACATCAGGATCACACGGATCTCTATCATTTTTGGGCCAACTAATGAGGCGGTGCGCAGTTCAACGGCTCACCTTTTTGTGTCTCACACAAGCTTCAATACAAAGAGAACTGAATTCAATAGCAATAATGGATCTAAATGGAGACGGTAGCCAAAAATGTACTTCAAACGTTAGCCGCTAATTGGACCATTAGAAGCCAGAGGCGTTAATTTTGGCCGTTATGAAGACAACATTGAGCCGATGATATTAATTACCAGAGAGGCCTAGCTGTGGCTTTATAAATTGCACACAACATGGCTGCTTTCTCTCTCTGATTGTTGGCTTTATTGTTCCCAGCTCTGGTGCAGGTCGTGTGGAATCCAAATCACCCCCGTAATTAGCTTGGAGGCTTTGTGTGCCTGGCCGGTGCATGCAGATATATGATGGAAAATTGATTGCAGCCCACCCAGCCTCCCTCAATCACCCCTCCCTGCTCACATGTTGCCCGCTCCTTCCCGTTACTCTCGCTCTCGTCGCTGGCAGGGTGGAGGATTGCGGGATTGATTGTCTTGGTTGGAGCTTGGCAAAGAGATAGCTGGTGCGCTCCACCCTCTGACATGGCCTCCACAATGGGGCCTTTGTGTGATCAGTGTGTGCAAAGCCTCATTCCTCCAGCTCTAATGGCTTCTGGAGCGCCACCGGCTCAATACGCCATTACTGTTACGCATGAGTGAAGCCCGCAGACATTTGGGCGGGGGTGGGGGTGGGGGGGGTTGCTGCTGCTGCTTGGGCTCAGAGGAACCTAGAGTCACAGTTTGAGCCCTGCTGAAAGCAGGAATCAGGAAACGAGACAGGAGGGTTCGAGCCCCCCCCAGCACGCTGCCGAGTCGAGGGTGTGGGGAGACCTGTGAGCTTTTAACGAGGCGCTGAATAAAGGTCTCATTAGGGCATCCACAGCGGACGTTAATCAGTAATTAGAAACTGTGATCTCTGAGAGCTAGTAAGTGCGCGGGAAATGAAAACACTCCAAGCGCCAGCGAGCTCTTGGAGGAGCCCACGCTGCGCCGCTCGAGGGTGCCCTCATTTGCAAGGCTGGATTCTTCAGCAGCATTTCTCTCGATGGATATGAGGGCTCTAACAGCGTTCCCCCAGAGCAGTCCGACCTCCACCACCCCATCCCACTGTCGCAGTGACTGCTGGGCTTCAACAGGCTCTGAACACACAGGCCACTCATTACAGCTTTCTGAGGAGCGCTATAATATTTAGGCTAATGAAAGGTGGAGACACGGGGGCCTCGCCTCTGTTTGGAGCCGAGGGCCAGGATAAGAGTCTGTTCAGAGAAAAGGCTACGGGTTCACATCTGGGGGAGGAAATATCCCTCTGCTTACAGTTTTTAGCTCCTTAACGTTAAAAATTATAGACATTTTTGTTTCTTTCTTCCTCTTTTCAGGAAACTTTTAGTTCCAAGGGGATCAATTTAGTTTTTGTTTTGTAATGTAGCACAATGGTTAGAAATAGTTTTACAGAAGCTGCTGAAAGATGATCATGCAGTGGAAACTTTAAAGGAGGGTAGCTGCTAAATGTTCTAAAGTGAAGTGGTCATGGAGATGGATGGATGGATGGATGGATGGATGGATGGATGGATGGATGGATGGATGGATGGATGGATGGATGGATGATGGA